>CAJPEX010001131.1:0-63677 GCA_905338405.1 Notodromas monacha
GTTCCGCAAAACACGCATTCCCAGATGTTCCGGGGTCAGCAAATGCAAAAAATCACTCCACGAGATATCATTTGTTTTCTTTCCCGAGGAATCTCGTCGCTTCTGCGAGATCCATCCAAAAACAAGTGGAGTGAGTGCAGATGGGAGAATAAAAAGGTCGACACTTGGTGCTGCCGACATCGCGCGAAGACGTGCGGAAGACGGTGCAGACAGTATTAAAATTTTTTTTATGAACCTTATTGGTCTTTATGTTTGAACTGGAAAGGCCTTTTGAGAGAGAAGGAAATTGGAGCGGGAAATCGATTTTCACGCCGACGGCTTCTCCAGGGACCGAAGTACGATATGTTTCTTCTATTCCGCATGCCCTCCTCAAAACCCGGTATCCTCGCTTTAAGCGGAACGAGCATTATTTTACTCGAAAATGTTTCTTTTGTATTGGTTATAGAGGGTTGAGATACATTTTGTGTATCTATGATGTAAAAAAAAAAAAAACGTCTGCCTGCCTTTTCTTTTTCCAGAAATCAATTACATTTCATCCATGAACTAAAACTAATATCATCTGGTGAAATCTCTGTGTTTCTTACTCAAGCATATACAGTACTGCTAAGATTCGTGATTCCAGAAAGTTATGTTGTATAATGACATAGTTCAATGAAAAAGTGGTCAAGTGTCAAGAACTAATTTCATTCATGAATTTAAAAAGCTGCACATTCCAGGTTTACTAAAGGTCACTGAAATGCACCCAGGTTGGGAAGGCTTAATTTGGGAAAAATCCTGGAAGAACAAAACCTATTGTATTCCTAAAATCTCTAATGCTAATCCTATGCAAGGAATTAATGAAAAAAGACACCCAGTATTTTTTTAGGCAAATTTTTCTCCAGGATTATTACAATTATTGGACTTTTTCCAAACTTAGGCCCTGGTGCAAAAATCAAATTTTTTATTGTCAGTGTTTGTGGGCACACAATTTTGCAAAAATATCCAGACTTCGCTACACAAGGGTTGAGGCCATGTTGAAGTCTGTATCTCATTTGTGGAATGACATGCAATTTTGTATGCTGTAATGTAAGTGATTATGATATTTGGGAAAAGTGTTCTCTCCACAGCCAATATTGTCATTGTCTTTGAAAATGAGTTTTATCATAAAGCTCTTGGTGATTTTATTGGTTGAGTTTTTTCTTTACTGATCCCTAGGAGAAGCATTTAAGACCATCCAATATATCATTCAAACAGAGATTTTGATTCTGATTTCTTTCTTCTAATAATAAAAGTGAACTCTAATTCTGAAATCAAGCTGCTATCAGACTGTGTTACTGCTTCAACACTCAGATTTTTAAAAATCTGGATGTATATTTGCTAAAAGTTGAAGTATGCAATAGTTAGGCCTGGGAAAAATTAAATGTCTTTAAAATAAATGGCAGATTAATTACATCAAATTGTTGATCTCATAGCTCTGAGATCAAAAATTTGGATTACTTGCTTTTGGGTCACTTGCTTACTTATTTGCGAATATATTATCTTTTGAGAAATTCTGCCTAAACTAAAATCACGTGCTGAATTTAATTGCGCCTGCTCTTCTGAGCTCTCTCTGTCTCTCCTTAATTTATGCTCTACATCTTTTTCGAAAACACTGCTTGATAGCATTGTACTCCGCCTTCCTAAATTCATGAAAAACTGCTGCGTCCCACTGCAAAATACGAATACCCATGTAAAATGTTGATGCAAGGGCACTTTATTCAGCTTTCGCTTTTATTTCGCAACTATATAGGAACACGACCTGATTCCCTTCACTGAACATCCTTGTTGCTGCGGGGGATTATTGTTGAACGCATTTGATGAAAAAACCTGTCATAGCTTATTTCTGCACGCATGTCGAAATTTGTATGGCGCCAAAAGTCAATCGTTGATATACAGTATTGTACTACAACATTCAGCAGTGCACGTTACTTTGAAAACGTTCTTCGCTCACCTGCGAGATGCACGAGAAACTTGAGAACGTTCACATTGTATCCGAATTAGTATTATTATTATTTCATTGCCTACCCCGTCTTTCTTTGCAGTATTTTATTGTTTTTGAACTCGCCAGTGGCCGATTTTTTCGCAGAAAGCAAATTATCAGCTTAATCGCTGAATTGACATCATTCCTGGGGAAACTGTGTTGTAACTCCGCGGGGGTCTTTCTTTCTTTTTTTTTCCATGACCTCTTGAGCGCCGTAAATAAGCGAATACTGTAATTTTTGAGCATTCCGCGGTGCTGTTTGCTGAAAAATTGTCTTTGGCGAATGCAGGACTTCCGAAAAGTACGACATTAATCAAAAGTAAGAACGCGGGGTTTCTTGGACTGACTGCGGAGGAAGTTATTCCACGGACAGAAAGTAGGTACTTGCCGGGTTTTCAGCTGTTTTCTCCGAGCCATATAATCCGAGGAATTACTCGCGGGTTAATCCAAAATAACCCCATTAATTCGGTACTGGAACTCGCCGTAAACACGGACTTCCCTTCTCGGTCTCCTCCGCGAAACGCGCAAATTTGTTGTAGAAGTGGGCCCATCTTCGCCGGCGATAACGAGAGCGTAAAAAAGGAGAATGAAAAGGGCCAGCAGTCGTCGTGGGGGAATGAAGTGGAGTCGAAATGACGCCCAAGTACCTGATGGGGAAGAAGTACTCGCAGTAAAGTGGCTTCGCTCATCTCGCCA
Source organism: Notodromas monacha (assembly GCA_905338405.1). Taxonomy (NCBI): domain Eukaryota; kingdom Metazoa; phylum Arthropoda; class Ostracoda; order Podocopida; family Cyprididae; genus Notodromas; species Notodromas monacha. Next base: position 2,696 of record CAJPEX010001131.1, read on the forward strand.
GAGAGCTAGGACCGAGATGTGTGTCACGTCAGCCAGCCGTCGACTCGGATGCCGTCACGATCGTCAAATTTTTTTCCCCGTCGACGACAGGTGAAAATAAAGGGCCAGTCATTTGAACGCCTCTGTGCATGGAACGCATCCAGCATGTGAGACGAGATCACGTCCAATCCCTGATGTGCATATGTACTGTATATAACACACGTTTAAGAACTGTATACTCACAACGGCAAGTGAATGTTTTCAGATTATGCCTTGTAAATATAAGTGAGACGATAAAATTGCCGCATAATTCTCACAATTAAACGTTGATTCAGACAATTTCCTAAATTTCATGAATCAAGAATTTTTTCCAATAAAAATCTCTGATCAAATCTCTCCTGCCCCACAACAGCTTACAGTCGTGTCATTTTCTGAACATGAAAAAGTCAATGGATATTATAGAGGATTGAGACATTAGGTCACGATATGCTGTTCTGGTTACGGACAGAAAATTGACATGGTCGTACCAATGCAAGTGGAGTGAAGTACTGTGCAGTATAAAACTATAAATAATGGCATTGGTGATTTATTTAACTTTAATTATACCTCCATTTCAACGTCAGTTTGCGCAATGCACGAGATATTACTTTTCGAAAACCGGTCTAATGAATTGTTCTCGCTTTTAAAAATTCGGGATACTGTACAGTGTCTTGAACAAGTTTCAAGAGACTGTCTTTCTTTTCAGCATATTACAAGGTTCAACCCGAAACCGGGGTTTCCGAAAGAAAAGCATAGACAGGCACACCAATAAGTCCAGGAATGGGAAAATAATTTATCTGGCATCAGCAGTGGATTATCCCTTGTTTAAAAAAGCAGCAGCAATCGTGCGCTGGTTTCCCCCTCCATTCTGATGGTCTTTTTTCTTGTGTGTCTCGAGCAGGTAAAATAAACTGAAATAAAGGAAATAAAACCCTGGCGATAATTGTCCAACCAAAAGGCAGCCAATCGGAATGAGGAGACGCAAATAAAGCAGCAATTCGGAATGCAGATGCGACGCGGTGCTGAGCGGCTTCGGATCCCGAAACCCGGAAAAGCGGGATAATGATTCGCTCGTTATCAACGCGGCGTAATTCCTCGTTCCTGCAGTTATACTGAACAGCAGCACAGAAGAAACCGACAAGAAAAGGGGGGAAACACACAGACACATTTTCAACGAAAAGTGACTCAAGATGAGGCAACATAATGAAAGATGAATAATATGCTGTATAACAATGCACTTGCACAGTACACGAGAATGTAAACGCCGGATAATACATTGTGAAAATTCCCACCGCTTGAGCGCTTTTCTTTCTTTCTTTTGTCATGCGTCATCTGCTGTACGTTACAAAATGTGTTTTTACAATCATGAAATACGGCATCAACACGATTGAAGACAGCGACGATCTCGAGAAAAACGATTATTAAATAGAGGAAATGATTGGTACCATACAATATTTAATTACGCACGTCTTTTTCTCTTTTTAAGAGGGGGAAAATGGGTAAACATCAGACATAGGTTCAAGTTTTTAGCACTTTCAGAAGTTGCATTATAGATTTTGATTCTAGTGGAAAATTTGGTACCAATTTCAATGGAAAAACTTCTGGTAATGGAAATGAGGAAATTAGAATTTTTTTGTATCCAGAATCAAATAATTTCTAAATCCAAATTTTGGTGTCACTATTTTTGAAAAAAATGTAGTTTTAGAACCACTAAAAACGGGCGAACATCTTACTTGTCGATAGAATATTAGAAAAATTTTGACTGAAAAGTCCTGGTGAGTGTCTTACTCAAAGAAGTATGGTACTCAAGTAAATACAGTATTACTTGTGCTGCACACTCATTCTGTTAGACTGGATAAAATATTGATAAATTAGCAAAAAGTCTTTGAAAAATGTCAACATTAAATATATGTTTATTTTGCACTGTTTTCTTCATGCTTTTTTCTTGAAATGAAAGAGTTCTGCAGCATATGCATAGTACTGGTGAAGAAGGTATTACAATAAAACAACATTAGCACAAATCTGATAATAATACATTTTTGTGTCCATTCAAGCAGTTCCACCAAATGTGCTATGTTATACAGTTGAACCTCTCTAAGTTAAATATCAAGGGACAAGGAAAAACATTTGACTTAGGGAGATTTCCATTTACATATGGTTCCAGTAAGGCAAACAAGCATTTTTTGGGAAACATGAAGGAATTGCAGGAAAATATAATTGGTGGCATTCTGGGCCTTTGAAATGACTTCTTGAATGAGTTTACTGCATGCTGAACTTGAAGGTAGGGGTTCCTTTGCCCAATTAGTCTGTCTATTCCTTTAAAAAAACCCATTAAGTTAATTGTTTTATTGCTTTTCTCTTTCATGTATGGAGAAAATAATGGCCAAAAGGCTGCAGAAAATTTGACTTGAGGCAGTTTGAGAGAATATACTTTGAGTTAGGGAGTTTTCTAATGCATTGTTTTCAAGAGAATTCAGACTAGGACTAAAAAAATTGACTTTGGGAGGTATTCAACTTAAGGAGGTTTGACTTACCAAGGCTCAACAGTGCCATATAATGTCATCAATTTGATTTCATTGCCCTATAATTATTTCATTATAGCACATTTTAAGGCCTGATTCTGTGTCTAGGACATAGGGTTTATTTCATATATGGCAGAAAGATGGGAAACTGAACTGGCACATCATTCCAAATTCATCAAAGAAGTAAATTCTTCTGCAAAGAAAATTCAACATTGAAGCAATACATAACATGACATTGCTCTTGGAAATTCTTGAAGTCCATTTCAAAATGTATTCCTTTCTTTCACAAACACAGTACGTTGGCAAGTATTCTCCATTGGGTATTTCCAGAATGAGTATGCATTACCTCTTTCCCAGAAAATCCCATCTAAAATGCGCAAAACGACCATGAATCTCAATGTAAAAATATTTTTACGATTATTTTTTATCTGGTCCCCGAGAGATCGCTGTAATAAGATTGTACCGCATCTTTATATTCGCATTATGATAGCTGTGCATCAGTGATCACATTTTTGGCGACATACTTCATACAATATGGATTGGTTCATAAAATCCCGCTAAGTGCACGGAAATGCGGGACGCGGCAATTAAATGTGGCCCTGGACAAGGAAGATAGAAGGAAGAGATGCATTTCGTTACCCGTATCATTAGATCCACCTGAGAAAAACGCGCTTTGTTTTCTCTCTGCCCTTTCTGATGGAGTACAGTACAGTACTTCACTTCTGCTGGACATATGGCTGACATTTTTTAAATTTGTGAAAGATACACGGGTTCTGCCGAAGGTCGGGTGAAAATGACTGTTGACATTTTTGAGGCGTACTCGAACGTTTCTCAGGTCACCTGCGGAAGAAACACATTATTTTGGAAGACCTAGAGCAAAAAGAGTTTTTTTTCTCGCTCAAGGCTGGTGCAAATTAGCAATATTAGTTGGAAAGCCAAAGTTTTCTTGATTGGACATGCGGGTGCGGCTTTAATTTCTTCCTTCCCGAAAACAAAATGAAAATCGTAGCGGATAGTGAATGAAAAATACGGTGATTGTTCTGTATCCTTCGGCACTCTCAACAGGTGCATCTTAATTTTTTTCTTTCAATTCTGGATTCTTAAATAAAAGTGCCTTTTTTAATTTCCACGTCGTTACGTCGACGACAGGATCAGCAAGCGGAAAACTGCTTATTTCCATCAGCCGAATTTCTTCGAAAAAATTGGAGCTCGTTAACTTTTCAATCTTTTCATCTCTGCTTCAAAGTTCGCTCGTGGATGAAATGAAAAATCAATTTTTTCTTCGGATTCTATTTTCCGCTTTATCATTGCCGTAATTTTATAGACCTTTTTTATTATAACACGAAAAGCATGGACACAATTGCATGTTTTTCTGAAAAAGTGATTAATGAATGAGGCGCAGTGGAAATGGAACATAATCTATTTTATCTCTTCACAACAGCAAGTAAAAAAAGAGAGGATTTCTGAAGATGTGAAGGCTTTCATTCAGATAAGAAAGATTCAAGTGCGACATTCGCTTTTTCTTAAGGCTTATCGAGAGAACTCCGGAAGAAGACGAATCGGTCATCAATTGTTACTTCTCCGAATTTTTTTTTTAAGTACGGCTCAACTGCTGGCGCCCGGTTTTTGCAGGTAGAAACACAATCAAGGACCTGGATTTTCATGGCTAAGAATTTGATCTCATTTCAGTCGGTTTTTTTTTTCTGGGTGCAGCTCATCATTCTTCCTCGTTGTTCCTCCAGTTGGAGTTTTACCAGTGTGCAGGAAACCGCAGGATGACAGCGTTCGGGAAATGGGTTGCAGTCTCGCTTGTGGTGGCGATGATGGTTCTACGCAGGCATCGTGCATTTTTAGAACCACTGCCTTTTTTCTCGGATGAAGCAAAAAAAAAAAAAAGGAACGCACACGAACCGACCTCGGAGCGTATGAAGTCATTATCTTCAATAGACATATCGTTTTAACTGCTATTCGGGCTTCGGTGATACTTCCCAGATAAAGGACGAATTGAAAAGGGTGTGGCATTCGATTATGCTTGGACAAGCAAGAGGCAAGAAGAAACGTGATGTCGAAAGACCGAGACGATCTTCTTGGTTATTCATACTGTGTTAATTTTATCCAAAACACTGCGGAACATCCATTGATTTGTCTGAGGTTCTTTTTCGATTATTTACAGCGCGGTCGTCTTCTCAAACAACCGAACAAGGATCGGACGAGTAGGATGCTGAACTTCACTTTAGTTCATGTTGAATTGATAATTCACTGAAGTCAAACCAAGACTTGGTCATGTTAGATTTGGTATGGCTCTTTATGTTTGTCTTTTTCTTGTTGTTTATTCTTGTTGCGCCTTTTTTGACAAGAGGATTAAAATTCTTTGAGAACGGAGTCATTCATTGTTGCCAAGTATGGAATCAATAGACACAGTCAAAATCTGCACCCTGAAACCCGTGCTGAAATGAATCAGAAAGCTGCATAGTCTATTTTACTTGAGTACCACATGACATGACCATGAGTGAAACTTATACTGGGGGTTTTCATTTGAAAATGTTTATAAAATTATTTTTTTGAGTAAGATGTGCACCGAATTTTTAACTCTGAAACCAGCATATTTCAAAGATTATTGCACACCCGTATTTGGATTAAGACATGAATTGAACCTCAGTTCAACTAATTTTCTATTATTTTCCATTAAAACACATTTTGCTGTTAAACTCGTCCAAAATGAACCATTATAATTAAGTTTAATGCACACCTATATTTATGAAAATTTTTGAACAGTTTATACCCATGCATGATGCACACCCTTTTTTTGCTAAAAATTTGGGATATAAGCGTAGAGGTGATACTCATGTAAATAGGCAGTAATTATACAAGAAATTGACGTTATGCAGCAGATACAGTATAATGCTTCTGTACGAATGGGGCGCTTTTCTATTGCAGGATGAATTCAATATATTCTTGGGTAGACCAGCAATTTGTCTTAATTTTCTAATCTCGACGAAAATTACTCTGTGCTTCAAGGAAAAAACCAAGATTCGTCCTGACTTAGCCCTGGCTACCAACTCCTTGTTTTTTTTTATATATTCATTCAGTGGCAGAGGGTGGCGAGGGATGTTTTTGCACACTAGTTGGCTTGACCAAAGATCCTGAAACAGGACATATTTGGATATGCTGCCTGGAGAGGAAAATTGGCCAAGTCCAGCCAGCCCCCCACCCCCAAGTTAATCCTGTGACCGAAGGTTAAAAAAACCCAGCACTGGGACAATGTTTTTTTGCCTCTCTCAAAACTTATTTTCTCAGATACACTAAAAAATGGATATTTCCGAACTTTGGTTATACAGTATTTGGAATATAATTTTTTCGAAATTTTTAAAATGTGTCGAGTGACGAATTCCTGCAAGAATATACTGGCATCAAGCACTGCTGATGAAGGGTAAATGTGTCTGTCAGTCAGGGAAATTTTCAGCAGCAAAAAAAAAAAAAAAAAAAAGAAGTAGAAGAAGAAGGAGCCTGACTTTGCCACTTTGATGAGGAATACGCAATGTGCACAGTTTCGGTCCTGAAGAGGACCAGCATACCCAGAAGCCCAGTCACGAATAGGCCGACCTTGGCCGGAGAAGCTCCCGGAATGTCAGACGCGGGTCCAGGAAGCGTCGCGTCGACGGACACCGCATTCGCGGAACGCGCGGCATGTGGCGTGCGGAACGCTGATTGAGCCGGTGCTAACTACTAGTTACGGGGCGACAGTCGCCTCGAGTAAAAATTTTTTGGTCTTTGGGGGAAGTGACTTACAACCCCGGTCTGCGTCTTTAACAGCGTAAGGGCCGCTGGCTGCGCAAAGGGGGGTGCATTCCTATAGGAGTGGATGCGCTTTTATACATATACTGTACATATATATATATATATATACACGCTGGGGACCTCGACGATTCGATCGAGAGAAAAAGAAACACTCACAAACTCGAACACTCACTCACATGAGAATAAACCCAATCATCTCTGTCCCTCATGCACAGCCACGACTTTGCTTTCTTACTTTTTTCTTTTTTTGTGTGGAAAAATACGGATATTCAAATCAGTGTTCCTCAACCTTTTTGGGCCCTGCAGACTGGCAAATTTAGATCCAATGTTTTGCGGACTGGCAAATTTTCAGAAAAATGTCCTGCGCAGTCCAATTTTTCCCAAAATATTTCATGGCAAGTATTGAAAAAGTTTCTGCTTCTTTAAAAAAAATGAAGTTAACCCTTGTGCAGCAAATTCGGGATATTTTTGCAAAATGTTGTGCCACTGGGCACTGGGAATAAAAAAACCTACTTTTTACAAGGGCTAAGTTAGGAAAAAGTCGAAGATATTTTTCTAATCCTGCCAAAAATTTTCAATGAAAATTGAAAATAAAATTGCTGGCGGGTGGTGTTTTTCTTGTATTCCTGGCAAAGGATTTGCATGGGAAAATCTTAGGAAACAAAATAAAATTTGTCTCCTGGATTTTTCCCAACTTAGTCCTCCTCAACCTGGGTGTATTTCAGGAACCTTGGGCCAAACTGAAATGCGCTGCCCCCAGAAAAATCCTGACTCCACCATGCACTGAGAAAGAACCCTCTGCTGTCCAAGGGTTAAGAATCAATGAAGCAGCTATAGTGGACATTTTTTCTAGCAGTTAGAGAGGTTGGCTTGGATGAAAATTCTAAGAATGAAAAATTAAAATATTTTATTTCATCAGATGAAAATTTGTCTGAAGTGTTATCATGAGAAAAGCCAAATTTTATTTTTCATGAGATGATTTCAACTGCAATTGTCTTGAAACTTTTTAGATAAAGATACTGTAACATCCTTCATTCTCAGTGTTGATAAATATATTATGCTTGAGAAAATTTCCCATGGACTGGCAAAAAATTTCTGTACACCAGCACCAGTATAACACAAACCACAGGATGGGGAAAACAAATTTAAATAGAGTTGAACCCTGACAACTTTGAACCTCCCCAAGTAAATTTTTCAATTTCAAGGACTTTTCCTCTCAACCCTCTGTAACTCCAATTTAATTAGGTTTTTGGGTACTATATTCTTGACACAGGAAAAAAATCAATGAAAGTAATTTGAAGCGTTTTGACAGGATATGAACAACTAAATGGGAAACCAGCAAGCCCTTGCTTCCAAATTCAGCAGCCCGTCAACTAATTCAAGAAGCAATTTAAAGCCCCAAATATGAACATTTAAAATTGCCTGCCTTTCTTCTACCTTTCCCATGACAAAATAGATTTTGTTCTTAACTTGAAAACCCTCTTCGTCGATTTTTTGTTGGTCTCCAGAGTCTCTCCACTCTCCAGAGATTCGACAATTGCCTGGGTATAACGGGGTCTCAAGGATAACATACAAAATACTGAACGACACCCCAAATCCGAACGGATGTTCCACTGTGTTAATGTTTGAGACTGTGTCTGGGTATACTTTATGATGAAGGAAGTGTTCCCGTGTGACTGGGAGCCAAAAATAATATTCCGAATCGAATGAATGACTTGCAATTTCACTCGACTTATATTATGCGTTCTCTACTATATTTACGTTATAGCAAAGTCATGACCCTACTTGTCTCAAGCAAACGAGCCCTTTAGTGATTTCGATCGTAAGTTCGTAACTCACATGAGTCACATCGTATTGATTAGAAGATGCATTTNCCACGATTGATGATCAATGCCCCGCTGTCAGCGGAGCTCATTTTTAAAAAACCAGAAACCCCCTTCACTGAATGTTGGGGCCAGACGCAGAAATTGTCGCATTCCCGGCGACCGACGCGTTTCCCCCTTGCATTCCTATAGGAGTGGATGCGCTTTTTTACATATACTGTACATATATATATATACACGCCGGGGACCTCGACGATTCGACCGAGAGAGAAAGAAACACTCACAAACTCTAACACTCACTCACATGAGAATAAATCCAATCATCTCTGCCCCTCATGCACAGCCACGACTTTGCTTTCTTATTTTCTTCTTTTTTTTTGTGTGGAAAAATACGGATATTCAAATCAGTCTTCCTCAACCTTTTTGGGCCCTGCAGACTGGCAAATTTAGATCCAATGTTTTGCGGACTGGCAAATTTTCAGAAAAATGTCCTGTGCAGTCCAATTTTTCCCAAAATACTTCATGGCAAGTATTGAAAAAGTTTCTGCTTCTTTAAAAAAAAATGAAGTTAATCCTTGTGCAACAAATTTGGGATATTTTTGCAAAATGTTGTGCCACTGGGCACTAGAATAAAAAAACCTACTTTTTTTTACCAAGGGCTAAGTCAGGAAAAAGTCAAAGAGTTTTTTATAATCCTGCAGAAAAATTTCAATGAAAATGAAAAAAAAAAAAATTGCTGGCTGGGTGGCGTTTTTCCTGCATTCCTGGCATAGTATTTGCATGGGAAAATCTGAGAAAAAAAAGAAAATTTGTCTCCTGGATTTTTTCCAACTTAGTCCTCCTCAACCTGGGCACATTTCAGTAAACTTGGGTCAAGCTGAAATGTGCCACCCCCTGAAAAAATACAGACTCTGCCCTGCACTGAGAAAGAATCCTCCACTGACCAAGGGTTAAGAATCAATGAAGCAGCTATAGTGGACATTTCTTCGAACAATCAGAGAGGTTGGCTTGGGAAAAAATTCTAAGAATGAAAAATTAAAATATTTTATTTCATCAGGTGAAAATTTGTCTGAAGTGTTTTCATGAGAAAAGCCAAATTTTATTTTTCATGAGATGATTTCAACTGCAATTGTCTTGAAACTTTTTAGATAAAGATACTGTAACATCCTTCATTCTCAGTGTTGATAAATATATTATGCTTGAGAAAATTTCCCATGGACTGGCAAAAAATTTCTGTACACCAGCACCAGTATAACACAAACCACAGGATGGGGAAAACAAATTTAAATAGAGTTGAACCCTGACAACTTTGAACCTCCCCAAGTAAATTTTTCAATTTCAAGGACTTTTCCTCTCAACCCTCTGTAACTCCAATTTAATTAGGTTTTTGGGTACTATATTCTTGACACAGGAAAAAAATCAATGAAAGTAATTTGAAGCGTTTTGACAGGATATGAACAACTAAATGGGAAACCAGCAAGCCCTTGCTTCCAAATTCAGCAGCCCGTCAACTAATTCAAGAAGCAATTTAAAGCCCCAAATATGAACATTTAAAATTGCCTGCCTTTCTTCTACCTTTCCCATGACAAAATAGATTTTGTTCTTAACTTGAAAACCCTCTTCGTCGATTTTTTGTTGGTCTCCAGAGTCTCTCCACTCTCCAGAGATTCGACAATTGCCTGGGTATAACGGGGTCTCAAGGATAACATACAAAATACTGAACGACACCCCAAATCCGAACGGATGTTCCACTGTGTTAATGTTTGAGACTGTGTCTGGGTATACTTTATGATGAAGGAAGTGTTCCCGTGTGACTGGGAGCCAAAAATAATATTCCGAATCGAATGAATGACTTGCAATTTCACTCGACTTATATTATATGTGTTAATGTTTGAGACTGTGTCTGGGTATACTTTATGATGAAGGAAGTGTTCCCGTGTGACTGGGAGCCAAAAATAATATTCCGAATCGAATGAATGACTTGCAATTTCACTCGGCTTATATTATGCGTTCTCTACTATATTTACGTTATAGCAAAGTCATGACCCTACTTGTCTCAAGCAAACGAGCCCTTTAGTGATTTCGATCGTAAGTTCGTAACTCACATGAGTCACATCATATTGATTAGAAGATGCATTTAAACCAAATACATTGTCTGGAGGGTTTAGAGTTTCATCACGAGAATGTGTCGCTTTAAAATATACATACAGTACTCCATTGACATTTTCGCAATGAATGGAAAGGTTGAAATTCCCCTGGATGATTTTAAGAAGGATTGTAAACTGTTCTGTCCTAAAAGCGAGATTTGTGACACACAGAACGAACAAATAATGTTCAGATTATTAAAAAAAAATTGCTATAAATATTCGTCAGCACGAGGTTGCATGGATAAAGATACGAGTAGATTTTTTTTACTTCAGTTACAATCGCGGGTTTTCATGGAGCCAATGTAAAACATGGATATTTTATGCTCGCAAGATATTGCATTGAGTTACCGTTGTTTGTGAAACGTGAATGGAGTTTTTGTGTCAATTAAGTGAATGGTTGATAGGTCCATGAAATCTGTGAATCAACGAACCATGTCAAGAAAAAATCACGCGGCAGATGAAACTGAGCCATGAGATGACCAGTTATTTTAAATCTCGAAATACATTCCATTTCCAAAATTTACAGAATATATCACAGATGGAATTTCTCTGCAACCAAATGCAAAGGACCAGCAAACGTTTGCTGTGGAGAAAATTTCTAGAGAATCCTATCGGACAAAACAAATACATTGGTTGTAAAAAAAAAAAAAAATTGCGTATACAAGCCTGTCGTAGAGAGAGAGAGTGTGTCCAAGTGTTTTACAAAGAACATTTTTCACTTTAAAGACCACCTGTGGGTAAAGACTGTGATTTCACATCCTAAAACTTTTGATCTGTTTTAGTATCTGGTCCGTTTTTGTATCTCCCGCTCGAAAACACGTGTCATGCTTCAGCGAAGAAAAACGCTTTTGACAACGACGAAAATTGGGATTACTGCACTTGAAACTCAATTCACCGATCATGATTCATGATCACTTTTTGTAGAGTGCTTTTCCTTCGCTGATGATCGTCAATGCGCGATTCTCCATTCACCCAGTCAACATCACAATATATATTTTCATTTGTCTAGACTCTAGAGATTGAGAAAGCGAAAAATGAAAGATTCCGGAATCAGATTACGGATTTGTTTCTTTCTTAATAATATTTTTTTCCTGTCGATGATGTTTTTCTGTCGATCACGGGGAAGCGAAGGAGGAAGACAATTTAGACGGATTCTTCTGGCAACCTGTCGGGATGCCAGTGATTGAGAGCTGGAGCAAAACGACGGGGGAAAAAGAATCTCGCCGCTGTTAATGAATAAAGAAGGGGTCCAATTCATAATGAGGGGCGGTTAATTAATGCGTATCCCTCGGCGTCATTGTCTGAAATAATATCTTTCGATGCACTTCGACCAGCTGAAAAGTTGAAGCGTCCAACGTTTCCCACGTAACCGAATGCCTGCAACATCTTCTTCGTCGTCGCCAAAATGCCGGGCATTTTCTCATTCTTCTACCACGTTGTCTATCACCTGTGTCAGATTACGCACTCCGGAAGCCATGTTTCAGTCGATTGACGAAAACATGGAAAACACACAGAGATACCGTTTGAACGAAATCAATCATTACAAGTTCATTTTAACTAGTTTCACGAAAAAACTCTCCGCATTCATATTTTCAAACGCCTCCCTGCAGACTCCCAAAAATTTATGAAATGGTGATACTGTACTATAATTACACACGAAAAATAAAACTGTGTGGTGCTATCTCGATCCATCAGCATTTCCCCCTCTGAATCACTTCATCAGTGATGTGATCATCATTGAGTCTAGCCAGGCATTTTTTCGGCATCATTGTCTTGAGTGATTTTTCAGAAATTTCCTACTCATGATTTTGTAAATATTCAGCCCTGAAATATTGAAATGCCTACCCAAAAGCACAAAAATTTGAACAAAAAAAGGATACCACAGGACAATGCTGAGGCCATAAAGAAAAGATGGAAATCGATTGGGATATAGCTGACGCCGATCCATTGAGCAACAACAAAATCCACACCGAAATGGAATTGATTCTCCTTCTAATCTTGCCAAACAATAAAATTCTGCTCTTTTGGGTTAAAGCTGTGTAAAAGAGAGCTCATGAATATTTTTAAAGCGTCAGTTGTAAACGAAAAATTGGTCCTTTTAAATTCGTGGCGCGCTTTTGAAAAGTGAAATGGGCAAATCGGACTTTGATGAAGTTGATCAGAAATGGAATGGTAGCATTTGACGTAAATAAATGCATTCGCATGGAAGGTGATGATTATTTGAAATATAAGGAAATTAGTAAAGAACCTTTTACTGAAATTGAAAAAAGCCATCCACGAATTCACAATTTCTGCTCCGGTTGTTATAACTAAATAAATATACAGTTCCTGACGAAATATTTTCAGTTATTTAACTCAGGAAAAACATATTTTGCAAATACAATGGTATTATGTTTTTTGTTGGAAAAATTGTTTTTGGAAAAGGCAGCAGGCAGCGCACCCGTTGACCCCATTGACAGGAAAGAAATGCAACTACACAAAAAGAATAAAATTAAAAATACAATATTGAAATGTAGGGTCTTTCATGGCACTTTTCCTGACAATAATATGAAGTTATTAGGATTCTCAATAGATAATTTGCTACTTCACATCAATGCAAATTATATTGCGGCATATTTTGTACAGTGTGAATTCAAATATTGTAGAATCATTGATCCATTTTGAGACAAATGCAGTCTGAAAAATAAGCGTTATTAAACTTTTAAGGATACCAATCATAATCGATTGGCTGAGGGATTGTTCAAATGATGAGAGGTTCAGATCCTAATTTTTGTTTGGTAAACTCTTGTGCGTGTGTACAGCATTAGTTAAGTGAGGTCATCTGAGTGGTGCAATCAGCTCAGTTAGATTTCTTAACGTAACCCTCAGGCAGCAATCTCCTTCCCATCTCAATGCAAAGCTGGAAATTTCTTGAACAGGGATACATTTCAATTTGACCAAAGATCACCAAAATGTTGAGTTGAGAAGGGATCACTAGATTAGGAGTTATCCAGGGACTGTGTGTTTCATTACTTTTTTTCAAATGTCTTCAACGCTAATTCAAAGCAAGGATTACAGGGAAAATGTCATCCTGCAAGATATTTTCTCTGTCAAAATTTTCTGCTAGGAAATATTTGACTGAGTGAAAAACATTTTGGGCTTTTCCCGAACCTAGACTTTGGTTCTTGGTTCAAGGTGTCATCCCCATTTTGGTGCTCTTTGGCACAGCATTTTGAAAAAAATGCATCAAATTTTCTGCAGAAGGTTTTAAATATGATGGTGGGTATTGAAGGTATTGTGAGCTTGATTTCTCACAACAGGAAATGAATAAAAAAGCAGGCAACCAGCCATTTAAGGCCAAAAACACATATTCAAGGTGACCCCTTGAATATACAGTATGTTCCTAGTTTTTCAATAATGTATTAATCAATATTTTCAGTGAAGAAAACCCAGGATTCACTGAATCCAATAGAGTAAATTCACACACATAATGAACACAAATACTGTACCAGATTTTATCAAAAATTCAAATGACAGATTTGTGCACAGATCATTTAGTAAAGATACAGGGGAAAATTGTCCTTTAAGAGTATTGGACAGACTGCTTATACATTTGGAATAAGAATGAGCTTTTATCATCTTGGAATTGTCTGGTCAGGTGATCTGACCAGACACAGTTTTCCAAAATAATCTTAACAGATTTCCTGGCCTCTGATTGGCCAAATCATAGAAGTTTCAGAAATTGATGTACACCATGTCAGCTGATGCACAAGGAAACCTTCACCAATTTCCTTCTCTCATGTCTCCCCAACAAGTACAGCAATTTGCATCAAGAGCAGAACTTTGCAAATGCCCTGATTTCATCGCAGTGATCAAGATTACGCGGAAATGCACCTCAGCAGATACTTGCGATTCCTAAGACAGTTTTTATGCTGCGCTGGTTGGATTGAGCTGCAGTCACGGCGGATGTTTGGCCAGGACGGGCTTCCGGCGGGACCGACTGTCGACCTCGTTCGGTCCCGCTGCGCGTCTCCCATTTCCCCCTTTTCCTCTTTTTTTTCCAACAACAAAAAAAATGCACGCGTGCACCGAAGGATCAATCTTTTCTGTTTCTTCTCTTCTTTTTTTTTGCGTGTGCATTTTCCTTTTATTTTTTTGTAGTTGTTGTTGTTCAAAGTCACCCAGGGTTTCGGTTCAGCCTGCGCGCAGGCGGAGAGGGACCGGATCTCGTAGTGTCACGCGTGATTGCCGGGCTTGAAATGACGCGTCCGGAATCGGCAAGTCCGCGTGTTGGCCCTGTGCAACATCCGGCAACAAATGGCCAGCTTATTTGGCTAGGTCAGATCTGAAACTAATGAAAAGGATGAATACATATGACATGTTACGAACTTCGTGGCAGTCAAATGCTTTAATTATAGCATCCTCATGCCAAGATAGAAAAAAGGATGCAGACTTGCAGAAGGCAATTTTGGGGGAAATTAAGCGCGCGTTGCTGAATTTATGCTCATGTTGATCACATTCTATAGATCCAGGTGGAAATTTAGTTGCGCTTGCATGCGCATTTCATTTCTTAATGCATAGGGATTTTCTTTTGCTCATTAACGACGGCAATCCTGTTATTTGTTGGGCTCGCGTTACGTCAATCGTGAGGTATGGAAGACTAATTGGAACAATTCCCCAGCGAGTCGGAAATATTATCCTTATTGTAAGGTGAATAACATACCTATTTTCGCATTTGTATCCAAATTGAATCATTCTACACTATTCGAGTTGGCACTGTGCAATAAAATTGCGAAATAATTTCTCCTCGTAAAAAATAGTGAACGATCTAACAGAATTATAATTTTGTCTCATCATTACAAAGAACAGTATAATTTAACACCTTGGATTTTACCAGTGTATTTTTCTTGGATCAGTTTTGTCTGGGTGCATTTGCCCCTGTCAACATGTGTTGAATTTTTCACCAACTGAAGTTTTCTTCAAAAAAGAATTACTGTATTCTTGATTGAAGTAAAATTATTCCTGGAGCTGGAAATCCTTATTAGCAAACAACTAAATTAGAATATTAGGATTAATCAACAGTGCTGTACTACATTTTCAATCAAGTTTTCTTACACATTTTTTGCGTCAAATCTTCCACGTGAAGTTGAAAAATTCCATGATACTGTATAAAATAAAGCCACCATTATATTGCTGACTTAAGTTCATCATTCAAAGCATAAAACTGTATCATCATTGTGAAGGTTGACATTAAACCTTAGTTCCTTGACTCCAATTTTCCAACTGATACCTTCTACATTGGTGGTATTACTGATTTATACTGCGATTTGATTGATATGAATCCTGTTGATGGTGGAGATTCAAACACGTATGAAGGCAACAGTTCAGCAAAGCCCACTTCAGGCACTGAGTCAAGAACCAAGACAAGAAAGGTTTGCGGTTATTTCTCATTTCATTCTCATTGATGAAATTCCAAAAAATCCCTCCGAAGTGTATTCAAGAAGTGTATGAAATTATGGAAGAGTTTAAAGAAATCAAACTGATTCCTGGAATGGTGCGTTTTATTCATCTAAAAATGCAGAAAAACATTGATTTGGCAATGATGATAAAATCGTTTGATTTGAGCCCCATTTTCATCCCTGGAATAATTCCTTCCCTATCTACAGTCATTGCTGCTTGCCATTCTCTTTATTCTGTCGAGTACCCTGACCTTCACTGCATCATCAAACCTGGTTGTGGGTGAGTTTGACTTCCTTGTCTCACTCAATCACCTTCAATTCTGTTTTCCATATACTAGGGTAAAAACATATATACAGTAATGCCTTTCTGCTGAAGTGCAGAAGAAATATGAGGGTCTCTACTGGATGTAGCACAAAATATGTATTGTAGGTGCACTGTACATATTTTGAGAATTTGTTCTACTGCTTGACAGTTGAGCTGTATTTTTCTTAAGCTTTTTAAAAGAAAATTTGTTAAAAAACGGTAGGTTATGCAAAAGTGTGGTTCGAAGTTGCATTTCTTTGGATTTGAATCTTGCAAAGAGAAGTGATATTGCTGAAACATGGGCATGTGCTTAGTATTTGATGAATGTTTGCACTGCAACAAGAGCGAAGAACGCAAACATAAGTCAAAGTTACCCAACAAACATTAATCATCAAGTCAATGAGCAACTATTCAATAATTTCAAGATTTCAAGGACTGAATGAATGACAGAGGAATTTTCCAAAAGGAACCTCATAAAGAATACTTGTTTTCCTTTCAGGAGATTTCTTCAAAGCAAATCAAATGGAAATTATGAAGGTTGCATGGGTGATACATGTACTTCCTGTTGCAATAGCCAGTGTGCAGTTCTTTGGGACTTTCATGTCAATCATGGGTGCAAATTACATTGGATACTATGGGTGAGAAAGAGAAATTGATGTGGTACTTTCCTGTTATCTCAGTACCTCATTCCTAGACATTACTACCATCCAGACAAATCTTTAGGACAAGTTCATAATCATGAGGACCTACCAGAAACTGAATTTTATTTTTCTGCATTCTGCTGAAACTGATTTTGGGAGGCGGTTATGTGAAGTTAGGCTAGGTCAGGTTAAATTGGTCAGAGGGAAGGTACACAGATAAGAGGAAAGTATGTACTGAGATATATATAGTATGTACTGACAGGAAAGTAGGTACTGAGTTAACAGGAAAGTACCAATGATGTTGACTGGGCCTAATATATGCTACCAGCTATAATGAACAATGTTTTTTTTCAGCATAATTGTGATTTCTGCAGCAATGCTACTCTTCGCAAGTCTACTTCTGGCGCTGTCACTGCTGATAGAGCCTTTTCAGGTCTATGAACTGTTAGTTGGCAAACAATGTTGAATTGTACATCTCATCCCAGAGTGATGCAGTTGCTGCTTTCAGCCACAACATACCAAGAAAACTTGTTGCACCTTGAGGCCAGTGAGCCTTTACAAAATCCCATTTTGGCAAGACTCACTGAGCCACACCCAAGGCCAAGAAGTGGTCATCCATTCCTTGATTTTCACAAAATTGGCCAATCCTGAGCCAAGAATAAATCACCTGATTTCTCACTGACCCAGACCTGGGTATAAAAGCATTCATTCCTCTTTGAGAGGAGAAGTGAGAGTCTAGTGTTGAAGAGCCTTTTCACTCAAATTAACTTATGAATTCTTCTGAAGTAACCATGCAATCTTACAATTGGCTCAGCCATTCCAAGCATTTCACTATAAGTCAAATGGCAATCTGAGTAATGAGAATGAACTACTCTAAAAATGGTTATAGTTCTTAAAAAGTTGCATTCTGATGGTGGCACAATTCTTTCTCTGGGATTCAATGGACACATGCTATTGCATTTGTCATCATAACATTGGATTTCAATTTTTGAGCAAATAATACAACCATACAAATATCTGTTTGAATAAAATGGTGCAAATGAAACCTTCATGCTAGAGAAAAAGTCCAAGAAGTTCCTCCATCTTGATTTTATGGTCTCTTTTCAGAATAAAACTCAAGGGGCCAGTAAAGACATTTGTTGTTGAGATTATTTTGTTGCACAGAAACCATGTAATATGGGAAGAGAATCCTGTTTGCCAAAAATGTGTTTTACGAAAAATTGTTAACAGAAGGATCATTGTAGAGCTGTAGAGAGCGGGGTTGCTAATTGCAATCAAAATTAAACTTGCCCAATTGCAATCACAAGCAAGCACACAAATTATTCCCCAATCAAAATTGCAATCAAAAGGTACTCATTTTCCACATCCCCAATTGCAGTCAAGATGCATTTCTTTTTATGTTTCCCAATTGAAATTGCAAGGATTATTGCAACTCTTTCCAAGATTTCAATCCTGTGCTTTTCCCATTTAGTGTAATAATTCCTGATTAATAACAAATTCTTTCCAAAATATCAGTCTTATGAATGGACAAAGAGAATAACAATAAAAATATAAGCAAAACAGTACTTTTGCATCAAGTGGATGTCATATTTTTGCATTCCATCTATATTCTGTCCAGACAAAAAACAAAAAAGAAAACATCTGCCTTGATAAAGGAGTTATGTACCAAATATTATGAACTGCTTATTTCCATATACAGATGGATGGGTGCTGCTAGCCTCCTTTTGTCACAGGTGAGCCATGGCATGTTTTTCACAGCTATTCTGTGCTTTGCTCCTCAACAATTGGAGCAATACCAAGAAGGAAAGTTATTTCCTGACCTTTTTGCCTGCTTCTATCTGGTTGTCCTCATGAGTAAATTGACTTATGAGGGGATAGACTACTGGACAGTTATGGCATTTCTTGAGGAAAAAGAGCAGAAAAAGTTGGGACCATTATTGCTTGTGCTACTGCTTACCCTTCTTGCTTTAGGTTGGTAAATAATTTAACAGGGAGAATTGTTGGTAGTCTGAAAAATCCTGCGTTTTAATTCTGCAGTTTCTTTTTTGGTTGGAAGCAAGTGGTATGTGTTTAAAGCTGGGAAGCAGCATACCTGTATCAAGTTTTTAAGATGCATATGTGTGAGTATATCCTACCAATACTTATCTGGGAATTTGAACTGATCTTGACTCAATCAATCTTTTGATATCAGAGGGCAGTCATCAACAAGTTTCTCTGTAGAGGTCAGTGGCCTCACTGGCTTGATTATGCCACAGGAAGTGGATTCAAATCAGAGTTCATCACCAACGCCAGAAATGTACTGCTGCTTTTTTACATGTGCCTGCCAATAGCCTTCTATGCATATGTACAAGCGAAAAGTGTGAGTTGATGCCAATAACTTCCTCTCTTTTCATTTTTTCCGAACAATTCACTTATTGTATGCAATCAATTTTTTTCGTGTTTTCATCTGTTCACTAATCAAGCATATTTATAATTGATTCTGGATTATTTCTTAGAATTGGCTGAGTGCAATTCTTCTACCTTTATAATCAGAGAGATATTGCAGAAGCAGTCTGTGCAGTATGCACCAATGGATATACATTACTGTAAATGTTTTGCATATTTCCCCATTGTCATTTATATATTTCAATTTTGACCACCCATTTCAGTACTTCTCAATGCCAAATATGGAAGAATTTGAACATTTGCCAAAATGAAATTCATGTGTTTGCTGGAACATGAGTTCCTCAACAATATTTGGTGTGATGTGCTCATTTGAAAATTAGATGTTTGTAATACAAATGTATACAACAAGAATATATTTTCCCTGAAGTGCACAAGGTACAAGGAGAACAGATACATTTTAAAAAGGATCCTGCATAAGTCAGGGCTTCCCGAAAACAATTAGTAATGCGCTTTGGATCAATGCTGAACAGAGTTGTTAATCAAAATCAAAATTTCAGCTGCACAATCATAATCAAAACTTGCTATAAAATGTTTTGCACAATCAAAATCAAAATTGCTGCTACACCTCCAAGTTTGTGCACAATTGAAATCACTGTGGTGTTTTCCTTTTTCCTACAATAAAAATTTCAAGTGTTGCCACAATCTTGAAAACTCATCTCAAACAATTGTTACTTGAATGCAACTTTATTTTTCAGACTCAGTCACTCATTGTTCCAGAATGTTTCACTGGCACAAAATGATATGCAATCAGTCTCCTTGAATGTATTTTTTATTCTCATTCGATTTTTTCCATCCAAATAGTACAAATTACATAGTGCATTTTTTTTTCTTAGACATTGAGCTATTGAATGAAGTCTTCTCTTCAGCAATTAAATGAATATGATATTTTTGCCACAGGTCACCAGGCATGACTAGATCATGGCAGGATGAGAAAAAAATTATTGATTACTGCGAAATACACTTCACAAAGTATATTTAGATTCCACTCATAAAAGGTTGAAAGGAAATTTTAAGAAAATCAAGTCTCTTGGGAAATTTGAATCAACATTCTTCAATCATGGTTGCAACATTTTTGTACCTTTTCTTACGTAAGGACTTATTGTGGCTCAGTTTTGTTCATTTGTGAGCTAGAAAATCAGTAAATAAGTAATACCTTCTTACATTATGAATGTTCATGCTTTCCTGTGCTTAGATCAAGCCCTTTGTTTACTGAATTTGTTTATTCATATTTAATTTACACCACTGCTTGAATTTTCAAAAACTTTTGATCTGTCAAGCATACCAGAATTGCATTACACTCCTGGGTCCTATAAAATCTTTCAATTAAGGAGACTGATGGCATATCATTTTGTGCCACTAAAATATTCTGGAACAATGAGTGACTCAGCCTTAGCATGACTAGCATGAATGAGCTGTAATACATGCCATAATATACCATAAGCTGTTGGTTTCAGGAATAGCCAATAAATTGACCATGTACAAGTTTTCTGCTGAGAACAATTCAGAAACTAGCCAAGAATATAATTTCTGGTCATTTCATTGCACAGCCGACAAACTTGCCCCATTTTCATTGCCATGCACTGCATAGGTGTTGCCCCAACTTGTTTTTCACACTTTCTGAGTAAGTTATTGGAGTTGAGGAAATGTAAAACTTTTGGTTTCCTCAGACTTGTTGAATCAATCTGAAGTATATCAGGTTAGTTTTTTCTGTCAGTCTTTTGATTCCTTGATAAATCAGTTTTCAAGTTGCTTTTGATTATCAGGCTTGCATTAAATTAACCTGGACAATAATCAATCACAAATAATTTAAATTTACATAAAAATGTTTCACATTCCAATTTAGGGAGGAATTCCATTCAATAACATCTGATGAAAAATTCATCAGAATATTAGAACCAGATTCTCAAGTTAATTTGACAGATGTGAGCGCTATTTGGCAAAGTTTTGGTCAAGATTGATTTCCTGATCCTATTCACCAGAAACTTTAGACTGAATCAATTCTCAGAAGCCACCAATAAAGAAATATTAAATTCTTAAAAATTTAGTTCTGTTTTCCTTCTCAAGATGACGTGAAGAAATGGGTGCAGTATTGCCTGAAAGAAAACTATGCCAGATATTATTGGTTCTGCTGTGGAAGTACTGCATACATCAACACCTGCTTGAGTGCAATATGAATATCAAATATACCTAATTGAAATATTTGGCAAGACCTGAATGGTTACATCAATAAAATTGATAGAAGTGACTAGTTTTCAATGCAAAGTGAATACTACTGTGTAATGGATAGCATCTGATTTTTTTTAATCCAGTTGCATATGTACATAATTGTCTGTGTGACAAGCACGAACATCATAGAAAATTACCCAGGAGTCAAAGTTGACATGGGAATTCTGAGGTCAGTCAAGAAACACTTTCAGTTAGTTGTATTTATGTGTCCCCCAAAAACCAACCACCACTGCAGAAAGCTGCAAAACTTTTGAGCGATTCCATAAAATCAACAAAAATCTTAAGCAGGGCGTCCAGCCCCAGAATGAAAGGATTTATTAAGCCAAGTCAATGGACCCCTTTTTTCAAAGGGGGGGGCCCTTGGTGGATAGATGCGCCAAAGGCCATGCTTGTGCTTGTTTTTTTCCCCGCCAGGCCTCATTTAACCCTGTGATTTAGGGTTCTGTTGATCAGCGCACCCAAGAAATAGTTTCCTTCTACCCCCCCCCCCCCCCGCTGAAGTAGCTGCAGCAGTTCCCAAAGTCTTAAAGTTTTTTTTCTTTCAGTTAGTTGAAGAGCAGTGAAGATCATTTTTTTCTTCTCATGACGTCTTTTGACGCACTGTTCATAAACAAATAGTGGTTGTTGGACTTGCAATTTTGATGGTCTTGCTTTTGCAAAATTGCAAGCAAATTAAAAAGTTGGAAAAAATATGGAAGTTCAATCAAAATCAAAAGCTTCCTTCAGGAATTGTTCAGTGCAAGATCAAAATTGCAGGCATTGTGATTTTGATTGTGCTTGCAATTGTGCAGGATTGTGGCGCAATTAACAGCCCTGATGCTGAAGTAGTTTAGCAAATGTGGTTGCAAGAGTTTCATTTTTGACTCTATAAATTAATTCCATGCTTTTTATTTGCTTTTGGATTTCTGCAAAACTTTTCATGTTCTTTATATTTGTTGTGTGGCTTAACTTTGAGATGAAATATCCTGGCAACTGTTCCCAGTTGACCTGAGAATGAGCCTTGCTGGTCAATGGCTTCTTACTGATGGTATTTTTTGTACATACATAATCTTGCCCCTGTACAAAATTCCTTATAACCAATTGGATGGTGTGCTTTTTTCACCAGCACCTTTTGTGGTTATATCTTCCTCATGATCAGTTCATGCATTTATTTTAAAATGCAGCCAACCATAAATAGTTGCTGTCCACTAAGTGTTACTTAAAACAGTGTTTCAAGAGATGGCTATCTTAAAAATCATAAATCTCCACACCCTAAATGGTAAAAATTGTGAGCCCAGTTCATGTCCTTTATCCACACGCTGTTTTGAAAGAGCATCAAACTGCATCCTATTAAGGTCTTGTCCCAAATCTTGGTACCTGTATTTTTGGAGTATATAAACCCCAGCCTTAACCTGTTGAAGTTAGTTGATCACAAAATCCTCTCAGGAGTCAGAGTTCTGTTTTGGGCTTCCCTTCAGATGCATTGTCTTGGCATATCTCAGTTGTCAAAATTGATCAAATAAAAGAACGTTGTTGGAAAGTCTGTCTGGTATTTTTGATAAGTCCCGCATTGTCAGCAAAGCACTCCTCCACAATCAAGGAGTTCAGAACCTTGAGAGTATAGGCACTCTAATGTTCCCCAACATTTTTCATCTTTAGTTATCTTCAAAATAAAATTGAAGGGAAAATAGGATAACAGGCTGCTTTTTCTTTAGCTTTCCAATTGTTTTGGAGAATTTTCAGGAGAAGATTTCAAAAAGTCTTGGGCTTGTGAAGTTTTTGACACTTTCCAGTAATGCTTTGGCCACTTCTAGTGAATAAAATCTTTCAAAGTTATAAATTTGCATAGACAAACTCTGCTTTACTTATAAGTTGCAAGACATAATTGGACAGATTTTAAATTTGAAGTTGAACATTTTTTCACTGGATGCATTTGAATTTAAATTACTAGTGCCAGTTGCATCAAAGAGAAAAAACTAAATTCAAAACACCCAAATTTATATTGAAAGCTATTAGAATACTCAATGTTTTCAACAGTTCATTTTGTCATGCAGTTTATCCCTTTAAATTTTTTTTTTATATTTCACTCTGCTGATCACCCGAGTAAGAGTGTTACCCATCAAAATACAGGAGGCATAGTGATTAAGACATGATACCTGATTTCTCTGTTTTGCCTAGGTGACATTCTGATACCAGGATTCCCAGTAAAATAGATAAAATGACATGAGTAATACATCTTTGAATTCTATACCAGCCATATCTTTGCCACAATCTTACCAAATGCTGCATAGCTAGCCAAATTTTTCTTCCTCTTGCAAAAAGTTTTGTCTAAAGTGCACCATTGAAAATTCTAATTTTTCTCTTTTGCAAGCTGTATGTTCCAGAGCAGTGTTCCAAACCTGTTAAGGCCCACAGACCAACAAATTTCCATAAAAGTTATCGAGGATTGGCAAGTTTTCAAAAAATCATCTGCAGATGAGCAACAAAGTTTTGTGAAATTTTTGCATAATCGAAAAAGTTCCCTGAAATACTTTTTAGCAGGTACTGGAAAAGTTTCTGTTAATATCCAATATTCTGAAGAGATTTTCCTTCAGAAACATTCTATACCGTTGATAGGTAATTATGGAAACGTTTGGATTATTCTGTAACAAAACACTTATTGACTAGACCAAATCTCCTCTCAAGATTTAGGGATGAATTTTCAGGAAATGTTCTTCTTGACAATAATTGCCAACAATTTTTGTCTAGACTCTAATTTATGTTTGTTTAGTTTTGCAGCCTTGAGTAATATTCCAAATCCTTTTTTGCACAAAGCATTTCTTTCAGGAGAAATAATCTCCAAATTATGTGTCTGAAATCATTTCTCTCTCAAGGGATGATTCCTGGTCATTCACCCAATATTTGCCCACATTTTAAATAAGCAGTGGATTTCCCTCAGGAGAATCAGAATCTTGTGGACTATTGTGGCATGCATTCTTAGAGAAACTTCCTTGAGTATCTTTTGGAAGTTTCTCTTGGAAGAACTATTTATTTGGTCTTGCGTATATATCTAGAAATATATATATTATTTAAGTACTGGTTTTATGAGAACTTTGNGTGTATATTTTATTTTACAACTGGATAACACTGCTCTTTGATCCAAAAAATCAAGTTGAGAGCTAATGAAGCAGGTATAGCTGAATTTCTTGAAAATATTGGAAAAGTTGGCCTGGAAAAAATTTCTCAGAATGAAAGATGAAAATAATTTATTTCATGAGGTGAACATTTGCCTGGAGTGTTATTTGGAGGAAAGTCAATTGATACTTTTATGAGATAATTTTCACTACTATTGAGTTACAAACATTTCACAAAAAGATACTATAACCTCCTTCATAGATAGTTTTGATACATTTATCAAGCTTGAGAATATTTCTTGCAGACCTGCAGAAAACTTTCATGGACTGGTTCAGGTCCATGGACCACTGGTTTGGGAACGCTGGTTTAGAGTTTCTAGAGCAAACCATTTCACTTTTTGCCAATCAGTGGAATGCTATGGCTAAGTTAATACCCATATGGAATTCAAATTGGACAACATTTTTGTCATTCTTCCCTTTCCAAAAGCATGGGAAAATATTTCCAAATTTTTCCAATTCATAGTACTATTTTTTGAGGTACTGTAATCTAGTATTCCATCTCACTACTCAAGATTCCCATTGGTCAGTGGGGCATTTAGCAGGGATTGTCAGGCCCTTCTCAATTCAGTTCACCCTACATGCCTCTTTGCAGAGGACTCTGATCTTTTGTACCCCCACACCAACCATCTAAGGCAACTGGCCAACTACTAAGCATGCTAAATCCCCAGCAGCCTGGGAGGTGCCTCTGCTTTTCTAGGATCAAGAGCTATTTTTGAGTGATTTCATCATTAAATAAATTTCAATGCATACAACCAATTCTTTGAGGTTTTTTAATGATCCTTGATGAGGATCTTTTCTCTGCTTTTACAGAAAAAAGGGGAAGTTGAGTTAAAGACTGCAATAAACTCAAATCTGATGCAAAATATCTCTGTAGTAAAACATTATTATTAGAGCATAATTGGGTCAATTGTTTTTGTAAATATATTCTCCTCAGATTCCTGTATTGGTAGCTATGATGCTCAGAATGAACACTCAAATAACTGAAGACTGGTTCCTGAATCCTGGAGATTCCCTGAGGATTCATGAAGCAATCCTGCTAATTCTGCTCCTGCTTATTGTCACCTGGCTAGTTTACCCCAAGCTTGGTGCAAATGCTGTGGATGTCATCTTTGGACAGAGGATCATACATGCAATGTTACTTGTGAGCATTGGTCATTCCGTTACTTCTATCTTGGAGTACAAGGTTTCTGTGAGTGTCACTCTATTTGAAGAACAGTTCCCAAACTGATTGAGGAAAAAATCATGCATTTGTCCAAGTTAGAAGACAGATCCATATTTACCAAGCCAAGAACACTATGGTCTCAGAGTTATCAATGCACTTGATAAGGATGTCATGATGTTTCTCACTGGAAGCCCAAGGTTTATTGCTGCGCATCTTGGGGCAAAAGGAGGCACCTCAAGCTTTGACAACCTCCTCCCAAACACCACTTACAAAGTGCGCATTGGCTCAGTTCTTGCTCCTCCTGTCATTCTGTATAAAGGCTTTGCAGGTCAAGTAAGTACTGTTCAATGGTTTCAAAGCACTGTCTAGAAAGAAATGCCTATGGAAACTTTTCACATGAGTAAAGATAGTAAGAATTTGGAATTCACATGAGGAAGCAGAAAAGTTCTGGAGAAAATAAGTTATACTCCATTTTCAAGAATGAATGCTTCAAGAATTTGCAAATTCAGAAAATAACATGCAATCCTCAGCTGGGCTGAGGCCAGGGTGAGTTCCATCCACTCAAGTTCAAACTTGGAATCAATTCTAAACACACAAGCAAAAATGATTGCAGTATATGGATATCAAATGCTTTGAGCACTTGCAGGTTCTCAATGCCAGAAGGACTGGTTATCAAACGTTGAAAGAGTTGAGAAGAAGATTTCAAGGAAATTATTCTCCAAGGATATCAGAATACTCTAGCCAAAATGGCTATCAAAGCAGGAGAATTGAGGTGTCAGTTTTGGAAGTTTCACAATTTTAAAAGAAAATATGATTATGACCTAGATTCCTATAGAAGGTCAGGAAAGATACTGTTTAGAAGTTTGTAAGAGTTAGGTTGTCACGCCCAATTCCCATCATGGAAGCTTCCAAGGATGAGTTTTTGTGAAAGCTGAAGTCTTTCTGTGATAAGTCAGTGGAACAAATTGGAATCCACCATTTCCACCATGCAAATGAAATCAGTTAGTATGTGTTCACAGAAGAATTTTCTTTCAATATTCCTGCATTGAGATTTGATATGTCATGCTGGTAACACTCAACAAAAGTGGGTTTGAATAAAATGCAGTGCTCAGACATTAAGAAGCTGGATCCACCAGATGGGAGTCCCAGAAAAAATGTCATACAGTTCACACACAATAAGACCTCGAAGTGGCCTTTTCCCTGGGCAGGCAAGAGCTGCAAGTCATGTTCTTGCTGCCATGCAACATTTCATCATCCTTTTTCCTGCTTGCCATCAGTTTACTGCATTCAGGTAAACCAGCTGTGCAGCAGGGACTTCTGCCATGCCTGCATCTGTAGCAATGCATCAGATGCATGCTTGGGCAAACACATTTGCCTGTGTTGCACCCTCTGCAACAACCCCACAAACCCTTTTTTGCTCACTGCCAGTTGTCAGGCTGGTTGTGGTTGTGCATCCCCATTGAATTTTCAGAGATTCCCCTCCCACTGGAGTTGGCATTCTCAACCTGTTGTTAGTCTACATTGCAATCCATCAGAGCCAGAGGCACAATGTCATCATACCTTCCACATATGCCCCCAAACTCCAGTCAATTGCTTGCAGTGCGCCAACTGCACCTGGATCTCAGGCTTCTGCTCTGGATGGGGTATGGCCATCAGATCTCCAACCATCTGACAAGCCTGGGGAGCTGGGCACCTGGGCGCATTAGGATCTTGCAGAGGTTTGCGCATTTTCCTGTCCTGGCCCTGTCAATGGGGTCTCACTGCAGTGCAGTACAAAGCTCAGGATTGGTGGCAGCATCAATCTGCTGCTCATCAACCATACCAACACAATGCCAGGCCACTCTGAGGCACCCAGGGAATAATTTGGGCATTACCATTTTCAAAATACATGTGATGCATCAAATGATGCTCTGTGTGATGCCTCAATGCAGTTCTTTAGAAAATCTGTTGACGCTTCTTCGGTTCTGGGCCTGGTCAATGCCACTGGTGCCAATACCATGAAAAAACCTTGCCATCAAAAATAGAATGCACATCAGTTAGCCACCAATAGTACATGTTCAGGATGAATGAACTCATTGGAACTCCCTCTATATATTCTAAAACGTTGCACACAGCAGAATGCCTAGTTGAGAAGTGGAAGAATGTGGGACTTCTACTTTTTTCCTGAAATTTTAGTCAATGCAATGACAAGTGGCTGCAATTCATGTGGCAAGTTGTGATAGCAGCACATCATTACACTGGTGAGTTGTTGCAGTGGCAACTTCCACCTGCAGCAACTTATCACAGCAGCAAGTTAACACTGAGGCAAGTTGTGACAGTGGCAAGTTCAACTGCTTGCGGCAGGTTCAGTTTGCAGCAAGTTAGAAAGCAGCAAGTTTTGCCAACACCCTGCTCCTGTGGCTGTTTCTGTCATGCCACTGCTTCACCACACTCACTGATCAGGTCTGTTCTGGACCTTCACCTGGAGCAGCTCCATATATCTGCCCCACTCCTAGTGTGCTTCCAAGACTGGTTCAAAGCATAACTGTTTCTGGTGCAAGTTAGTTTTCATTGTGCTGGGCTTTTCTGCAATCTGGACCACATGATCAAAGTAATCATGGAACTCCAGGATAGTGGTGGGCTACAGAAGACAATCAAAATCCCAATAAAGCTTCATCCTAAGCTCATCTGTTCACCTGTACTCATTGAATAAGACTTCTAGAAGCTGCATTTACTCCATTTCTTCATCCTGAAGGTTGTAGGCATCCCTGTTCTGTCATGTGTTCTCATCAAGGTACACCAGAAGGATCCAAATTTGCTCTGCATCAGCAGTGAGCTGTTCTGCCCAAATTATGGGGATGTACATAAAGTTGGTCAGCATGAGTTCAAAGGTGTACTGCTGAGGAGCTTCCTGGTGCACTTCAGGAAGGTTGCTGCCTGTACCCTCTTCTCATTAATTGCCACAAGATTGTTATCCCCCCTTGTTCCCAGTACTTTGGAGTTAGGAAGGATTGTGAGTCAAGTGTTGTTGTTCAATACTTTTATTTAGCATACACTGGCAAACAGCATTCACAAGAGACAACACAAAACACAGATAAAAACCTTCAAGTCCAGAGGACTGAGAAAAAACTACAGTTTACTTCAACAAAGTATTTGGGGTATCTAAGCCTTAACTTTCCTGTTTCAACTCTAGAATGATTCTGAAGAGCAAGAGGGAAATCCTGGCATTTATATACTGCTTCAGAATAGAAAAGGGAAGGGCATTCTTTGTGGCACAATCCGTGAGGAGAAGGTTGCTGCCACTATTACTGGGGCATCAGAATAATGATACAGTGTGCAATCACTGTATCATACAATATATTACACTCTATATTACAACCTAATCACTGTGCAGCAGAGAGTGGAAACCTTCACAGGAATAATGATTCTTGAGAAGGTCAGCTCTTATTTTACATTATATAAAATGATACTAAAGACTGCCCCAACTGTCCCAACTGTGTTTGACAAGGTTGAGTTGTGAAATGGTACACATTTCCACAGAAGCCAAATTACTGGGAAGAATGGGGAGCTTTTCAAAGATAAGCTAATTTACAGAAAAGAGTGATTACTCTTTTCAAGGGTGCAGGAAAAGAGTGTTCCTCTTTTCCAGGATAACAGAATCACCCCTGACAAAAATAAAAAAGGTTCCACCCTTTTTGCACTCAGAGAAATAAGAAGCAAGAACCCAAACACAAGTGAGAAACACCAGTGCACAGAAAGTTCTTTTCCTCTCCACATTCATGCTGAGTGGCGCTTAATAGCATCATAGATCTGGTAATGGTTATTACCATTCCTGGAAGGGGGAATTGACAGGAAGTGAAGCTCCCAGGGCCAAACTTTTTGGCAGTTAGAACCCGGAAGCGGAAATTGACAGTTCATCCAAAGATGCTCAAATTTTCAGGGTGAGTTTCAACTAGTATCAGGATATTGCTCAATTAATTTTAAATTTTTCTGGCCATATTTAACTAATTTTTGTACGTGACAACGGTGGCTGTCTGAGGCTACAAATTTTTCAAAAAGTAATGGGTCTCCTGAGGTTTGGTGGGCCAGGCAATGTCTTGTTTTCAAACTTCTCAAAGTACTTTCTTGTCTGTGCTGCAAAGTGTTTGGAAGAGTTTTAAACTCAAAGATTCTCTGCTAAAAGTGAGTAAAAAGTTAAAAATTGCAAAAGTGTCAAAGTGACTAAAAAATGTGTTTCTCAAACTTTTCACAGATGTTGTTGCTGTTGCTTGTTGTGTTGGGCTTGTGCTGGCGGTGTCAGGCGCAGATGAGGAATGCTGGGTTGGCAACATGGTCTTGGACTGCAATGAAGCGTGCAGGGAGGACGTTGGGCTGGCCAAGGCATTTGGCCAGGCAATCACATGTGTCAGGGAGATGTTGCTGATGGACTGTGTCTGTTCGGCGGGGCTGCAGGTCAGTACTGATGATGTAGTTGGAGTACTGATCTCTCAGGAAAGCTTTTTTGGTGTGCTTCCCAGAAAGTACAACTGCTAGGGCCTGTCAGGTGTGTCAGGAGACAGGAGGGGATGGACAGGGTTGTCCAGCCATGGGGCAGGTGTCTGGAGCCAGCAAAGCCAAGCATGGCTTCTCCAACAGGTTGGTAGGCCTTTTTTGCTTGTCCACAAAAACAAAACACAGCAACAGAAAAACAGAAAAGACATTAGGGGAGACAGAACAACATAAAACACACTCCTACTTTTGCTTTCTTTTTCTTTGGCTTTTTTCTTTGGTTTTCTTTTCAACACAAAAGACAAAACACAGGACAAAACATTTTACTGTACACATTAATCAGCCAGTGTATTATTTTTATTGCTTTTTGCCAGTGGCTGCTCCAAAATTTACTGGGACTTCTATTACTATTACCACCACCACTGAGAAACCTAAGGTGGTGTCTGAAGTGGTGCCTGTTGTCACCAAGGCCCCACAGAAGGTGGTGCATGCAACTTTGGTGGCGCCAACAATTTTGGGCACCATAAAAATAGGACAGAGGCCAACTTCTTGATCCACATTAAGGTTGGGGTGGCCCACCTAGAGACCAATTTGGATCCTTGGACTGCCATAGAGATGCTGGTCATGGTCTTGGGAGGAGCTGGGGCCACTTCTTTTCTGGGTTTTTTGATCTGGCTGGTGAAGCACATTGGAGCCAAACTTGGTACCCTTTTTCTCAATTTTTCTCAAAACGCAAAATAAAATTCCTAATAAAATATTTTTTGTGCACATACTAAACAGCTTTTGCTTTATGCTTGCTGCTCTCTTACTCTTTGTGCATGTTTGTATTTAGAACCTTAGAAAAAAGAAAGATGAAGATGCCTCTAAGAAAGAATATGTCTTGGATACTCTCCCAAACATTAACTTTAATGAAATTGGGGAAGATGAGTTTGAAGCTTTCTCCCACAATTATGCAGACATATGAGGGTTCTAACAAATGTTCTCAGAGTAGCAATGAGAATGGCCTACAATTGAGCTGAAAAAATGTAATCTCTAGCCAAAACATATTCTTTGGCACACAAAAAAAATCAGCTCGGTTTGACATTTTTTTTTCAAAATTCATCCATATAGAGTTTTGCTCTCCACTCAAAAAATGAGGTGCCCTTTTTTGTTGAAGCCCAGCTTTCCCCTCAGAATTTTTGAAATCAACTTGGCATTCTTTCTAAGGGTTGCCTCCAGGTCATCCAAGGCAATTCCGACATTTTTGTCAACAGCAGCCTTCACAGCCGCCAAAATGGCGGCCAATGTGGCGGCCATGAACGCGGCTGTTGATGAAAATGGCAGAATTGCATTGGATGACTTGGAGGCAACCCTTAGAAAGCATGCCAAGTGGATTTCAAAAATTCTGAGGGGAAAGCTGGGCTACAACAATAAAAGGGCGCCTCATTTTTTGAGTGGAGAGCAAAACTCTATATGGATGAATTTTGAAGAAAAGTTAAAAAAAAATTGTCAAACCAGGCTGATTTTTTTTTGTGTGCCAAAGAATATGTTTTGGCTAGAGAATAAATTTTTTTTGGCTCAATTGTATGCCATTTTCATTGCTACTCCAAGAACTTTTTTAGAACCCTCATAAGAGCAAGATCTCCAAGAGTTTCTTCTTTCAGGCAAGGTAAATAGTGGTGCATGAAAGTGCAAGAATATTTGCATGAGCAGATACTAACATATTGGCCTGCTCTGTTTGCTTTGCTTTTTTGGGCTAACTATATTTACAGTGGTTGTCCATCCAGAAGCTATTTCATCAAGTGGACCAGAGGACTCTGAATCATTGCTTTGAGGAGGAGACTGGCACTGAACTGAAAGTGGAAGATCCTCTGGGACTGGAGGAGATTGAAGAGCTCCCAGGGACTAATCCCTTTAGAGTCTAGCCTGCTTTAAGATGCAGAGCAGAAAAAGTGCAAACCCCCTTTTGTGTACATTTGTGGGTTGTTGAAATAAGATAAATTTTTGATGTACAGCAGTTCCAATGTCCCAATTTTACTTTTTTTGTTTTTCCACTTCTCTTTCAGCCACTTCTCTTTCAGAAAGCTTGGACCACATCATTTCAATGGATTGACAAAATTCCTGGGCTATTTGGCTCAAGTCTTGGGTAAAGAATTTCAACAGAGGCAGGGAGTCTTCTAGGAATCAGTTCAACAGTATTTCTGCCATCAGAGGACCTTCTAGTCATTTGCCTTCTGTTTCTCCACACAAATCTGATCTTTGCATAACACAAATAAATCAGACACAGAAAAATCATGGATAACAGAGACACAGACACAATTAGGTAGATGTAACCATAATCTCTGAAATGAATCTGTAAAGTACTGATATCACTAGAGATCTGATGCAACCCTGGGTCCACTGCTGGAATCTCAGTAACAGCATTAATCTCAACATTCTCTAGCTTAGGAAGCACATCTTTAAATGGTCCATTAATAATTGTATACCTGCAATAAGGTTGAAACTGCATAATTCCAGAATAAGGCAATTCATAAGAATTCTCTGATGTAGCTAAAGTTTTCCTTTCTTCTGAACCAGCACAAAATTGAGTTATTCTTCCTCTATCATGGTCAACAAAGGCAAACTCATCACCATCAAGCTGCACAACAGCATCTCTAGGTGCATTAACTTTTCTCAGTTGACATTTGGACAGGATATTAGACTCATTCACTCCACCCTGAATAGCTAAAACACAAGGATCTGCTGATTTGGCAGGTGGGTGATTAAATCTACAGATTTTACAATATCCATGTCCAATCTGATGTAAGCAAATTGGAAGTTCCTCTTGGTTCAGGCCATAAAGATTGAAATTTTGGGAAAGCAAATAGGTATGCTGTAAGAAAGCTTATTGCCACTTTGGTGCACCCATGTAGGTGTCATAAGCAACTGGAATGGTATGAATTATTGACAACTCAAACAAATCAGTAGCTCTAATGATTGGAACCAAAGTGGTCACCCTGTAAAAACAAGTTGAATTTAAAGTAGCTTCCTCTGAGCAATTATCCCACAAATGAATGGTGAGAGGATTTGTTCTCAGAATAGAAAACATTTCCTCAGCTGTTGGATTAAGAACTGGATTGCTCAGTTTTTTCTTGAGAGTATCATTAAGCTGTAACTCTACTGCTGAGTTGGGCAAAAGCATTGTTGGATACTGGAATTTGTGTATACCATCCATGTCAGTCATGATTGACTTGATTAGATCACTCATCACTGACAGTTCAGTAGCAAGACTCAATAAAGTAATCCAAGTCTCAGCATTTTCTTCCATGGTCTCAGTAATGGACTCACTCAATTTCTTGGTCAAAAAATATAGATCAGTATCAGGTCACAACTTTGCAGGGTCTGTTATTTTAGTTCTTCTGTTCTGCACATCTAGAATAGTGATCTCATTCTTGCTCTTCCTGGTAAATGGTAGCAAGCTCAAGTAAGAGGACTCAGAAGGAAATGTTTTGATGTTTCCCTTGATTTTGACTTTGAGGTTGGACAACTGGGTCTTCAAAAGGCTATTTTTATTTTTCAAGATGTCATAAGAGGTCTCAGTTGTTGTGGAGACAATGCTCAGTTGCTTAGTAACCCTTTTGTTAGTAACCAATGTAACCCTTTCAGTTATTGCTTTAATCACTGAATAAATTTGTCCAATATCAACAGATGTTTCAAGAGTCCAGAAGGTATTGGGAATACAAACAGAATACAAGTCTTCTAAAGTTATTCCAACATTTCCTGGGAAAGTTCTTAGAGGAGAGACTTAGAGGAGACCTCTGGCTGTTGGACAGCATACCTTTATTTTTCTCCACTATTTCTTCAATTTCCACACAAGGGAAACTGGGGAAAATTAAAGTAAGCATCAAGAATTTCCACATGATTGTTGAATTTACTTGGGAATTGACCTTGCTTGAGGAGCAGTCACAGAACTTAATCAGGATGCTTCTCTTTTGGAATTTGGTCAATTATTTCTTGCTTCTTGTCCTGCTGCTAACAGAGGCTTGTTCTGCTGCCACTCTTCTTGTCCTTCCTCTGAGGATTGCAGCTTCATCAAGTCCTTGTAGAGCTCTTGGGTTTCTAGGCTTGTCCTTGGTCTTTGGAGTGGCTGTTGGTGGAGGACATAATACAGGTGTTCTGGATCTTTCTCTTGACCCTGTGGGTCTTCTTTACTGTAGAGTAAGTCTAGCATCATCATCATCAGCAATTGCCTGTTGATTAGGTTGATCAGGTTCATCATTCTCATCAGGTTCAACCATTTCACCATCATTAGCCAACTCATTTTCAGCCTCTTCTGCAATATTAGGTAGGGACTTCTTTTTCTTGGAAGATTTTTTCTTTTTGGAACTGAAATGAAATTCATTCCTTTCTCTGGAGTTATTTGGGGTACTGGCTGCTCCTGCAGGAGTATCATAGTCTTTGATAGTATCTGATAAGGAGGGAAGGGTTTCTATTGTCTCATTTGCTGCAGCAGCTGTTGCACCTTTTTCTTGATCTCATTCTTCAGCTCTGGAAGGGTTGAGAAATCTGCCAAATTCCTTAGTGACACCTCTAGTTAAATCTTCCACCCCTTTTGCAAGAGATTGCAGAAAACCAGGGCATTGCACAACTGTAGGCTGATCTTCTTCAATCATGGTGTTGTCAGCAGTTTCATAAGAATCTTCAGGATCAGACAGAACTGAATCAAGTCTTAGAGCTCTTTTGGCTGTACTACCACCCCTGGCAAAAGAAGAATGAGAGTCCTCTCTCAAGGGTGTGGAAGACACATCAAAGAATTGATCAGTTACTGGAGGATCCTTGGGAGATGAAACACTTCCAGCTTCAGGAATCATGCTACTGGAGACAGATTTGCCAGAATATTCAGGGGAGAAGAATTCATCATCAGAGACATCAGATGTTGTTTGAGGTGTTGGATGAGGAGATGATGGCCTGGTGACATAAGGCCTTACATAACTGATGTGGATGACATCAGTCCAAGTTGGATTCTCATCATCTTTGACTCTCACAACAACAGGATTAACTACTTCTATTACAGTATAGGGTCCCTTGTACTTTGAGCTCCATTTTCTGCCAACTTAAGTAGCTTTCTGGTGAAGTCTAATCCAGACTTTATCTCCAATTTCATATTCTTTTCCTCTTCCGTGCAAACTAAGGTGCTGTAAATAAGAAGCTTGACCCTTGTGGATGGCTTCTGTAGCCTTTTGCCTCAGCATAGACAAAATGTCTTGCTTGTCCTTCTAATAGGACTGGATATCCTGAAGTTCATTTTTAGAATTAACAGATGGAAGCCAGTTTGATCTTGGTTTAACTCCAGTCACAATTTCAAATGGGGAAGCTTGCAAGGCTTCATGCTTTGAAGAATTGTGAACCCATGCTGCAAATTTGAGCAGCTCATCCCAGGTTTTGTGGTTGTGAGGGTCTAGGTAAAGAGCCAAGTACTCATGCAATTCTCTATGGGCTTGTTCATTCTGACCATTGCCCTGAGGCCTGTAGGCAGTTGTGGTGTTGGTCTTTGCACCAATAAATTGGTCCATGTCTTTGAAGACTTAACTAAGGAAATTAGTACCTCTGTCTGTCAGGATTCTTTTGGGTGCTCCAAAAAGGCAAACTCAATCACTTGAGGAAGATTTGAGCAGTTGTTTGTGCTGATGCATCTCTCATTGGAGAGAAAACAATCCAATGGGAGAGGAGATCTTGAATCACCAGCACATATTGTTATCTTAACTCGCTTGTAAAAATATTCTCTTTGGTCGCGTCAATAAATAAATAAAATATCTGATTACAAAAATATTACTGCACAATATATTTCTGTTGCTTTGGTACACAGAATCACACTCGTATATATATTCGATATAACAGTCATGCAAGCAGAGTCAAGACAATATAAAGAAGTCTTGCTAAACTATTGCAAGTCTTCCTGAGAATAATCACGAGAGTCAGGTCTGATTCTCTAGTGGGATTCTTCTGGGGATTTTGAGAAAAGACTCAAGTTTATATAGCTTCTAGACTATTGGGTTCATAACATTTTTCTTGGATTCAGCGATGCATATCCAGGTTTCGGAACCAGGATGTATATCTCAGAAACTAGCACAGAATTTATTATTCAAATAGTAGAAGCCGAAATTCTGTGGAACATCAAATTACTGTAAATAACTGTCAGCAGGAAAAGGAACATTAAATGTGGGCCTGAAGGTGAAATGGGTCATGCATATCTGAGTCAGGCAAGCGCAAAGTCGTTGAACCAGAACAAGGAGAAAAATATATTCATGGGAAAGTTTTCTTCCCATGTTCATCTTGCTTGGAAAAGAAATTAAGAGAGAAGAAACTTGAAACATAATGTCAAGTATTTTGCAGGATAACAGCAACCAATATCGAAAAATTAAAGGCGCGCCGTCGAGCTAACAAAAATTTCCGAGTAATGTCCGCAATCGCTCGAGAACAACAACAAAACCAGAGTGGCAACAATGCTAATGCTGCTTGAAATTGCTGGTCGTGTGGAAAGCTTGGACATTTTAGTAGTGAGTGTTTTGCAAAAAGTCAACCACAAGGTGCTGTCGCGGGAGGCTCTCACAATTTGCCACAGCAAACACAAGGCCGATGTCTTGTGTTTTCTGTCCCAACTGAGGGACAGGGAAGACCGATTGGCTTCCCAAGGGGATATCGCTCTTCTAGCAGAAGAAAAAGCCCCGATTCCAGGGCCTCAAGTCCAGGATCCTATCAAGGGAAAGGAAACAAAAGCAGCAAGAAACATCAACATCAGTCCGAAAGAGACCAACCATCCAGAACATTGTCTCATAGATCATCTAGAACAAGCCGAGGAGTTCATTTCCTCCAACAGCTGGAAGGCTTGGAAGGAGCTGTCGTTGAGGGATTTGAAGACAAACCATCGGATTTGGGAAACGGCAGCCAACCAGGGTTTCACAATTAACATCAAAACTCCCGGTCATCATATTATCAACACCCATTGCCAAGGCACCAATCAAATTTCTCATTGACACTGGATCAGAAGTATCATTAATTTCTCCTTATTTATTATCTTCGGGAGTTCCTTTACAAAAGTTAAATATCTCACTGTCTACAATAGAGGATAGGGACATACCAGTAAGGGGGCTCGTAAGGACTTTGCTGTCTTACCTAGATAGGCCAGTAATGCAGGTAAATCTTTTGGTTACAGAGATAGCAAAGCAAGATTTTGACGGGATTCTAGGATGTGATGCCCTTGATTCAGTTCAAGCCATCATAAGCCTGAATCAGAATTGTGTCACGCTGAATCAGATTTATATTCCCCTTTTTATTAAGGAGAATAAAAGTCTAAAGGCAAAACAAGTTCCAGTTACTGACAAAATCTCCACTGAGAGAGTCTTCCGGTTATATCCTGTCAATACAATTACTATTCCTGCATATTCTCAGATGGCAATAGAAGTAAAACCAAAGGAAAATATTGCAAAGGCCTTGGAAGATCAAACTATCTTTGTAGATAGAGAAATGGGTGGTGAGGTAATCATAGCTCGAAGCCTCTCGAGAATAAAAGAGGGAAAATTTTGGGTTATGTGTTTAAATGTAAATTCAGAACCTATTGAAATTTCATCAAGATTAACCATTGCTTCGGGATCAATTAATGGGTTGATGGATATATTCTGTCCCAAGTATGTATATAATGTTAACAAGGGACCCAGAAAAAAGGAGTCTATCCACGGAAAAGACGCAGACGAGGATATACCTAGATTAATTGAAGACAATGTTAACAACTCGGAATGTCCACCCGAATACATCGAAAGGGTGAAGAGAATGCTGATGAAGCATTGAAAGGTTGTGGCAAAAAAGTCAGACAGATTGGGACTGTGTACCCTATACGAGGCCAGCATTCCTTTAGATACAACTGTCCCCATTTACATGAGCAGTACCCCATCCCATTTGGAATGCGTCCCCTCTTAGGTGAATACGTGGAAGAGATTTTAGAACAAGGAATAATATTGGTGTGGTATTGGAAGAGATGCTCCCAATATGCACTCCTTCTAGTTATTGGACATTAGAAGCTACAATAGATGCTGGACTCTTGATTCAAAATTCACAAAATATTTCAAAGGCTGTTAAAGTATTCACTGATGCTTGTGCCGAGAAAGAAACTATCAATATAATGTCGGATGTGTCATTGGAAATGTTAAAAACAAAGAGTTTGCATTTTGGAAGTCTTTTGAAGAATTTACAACAAAGACTAAAAGGTTACATCAATAATTTCCCCAGAGATTTTTTGTATTTAGATTTACTTCCTTTACTATCAAGACGGAAAGAAGAATTAACTCAAAACATTATACTGGCGAAGAGAATTTTAATCAACGCCGCTTCTCCTTTCTGTATTGTAAGAAACAATCTTTTTGATTCAACTTTATCTCTAGCGCAAAGCTTAAATGCATCAAATGATAATGTAATAGATCATTGGATCAGATCTCTCAGTTTGAGTCTCAAACTGACCCAGATATCTGATATCATCACTTCCATGATCCGAGACATCGATTTGCTGCATAGATTTCAATTCCCTAGTACGTTAATTTCAAATGATGAATTGGAAAAATCTCTGACGAAACTCATAGATGCAGAAAGCAAACCTTCTTCAACTCAATTTCAAACTCAAGAGTTAATGACAATATTAAGATCACATCCATTGTCTTTAGGAACAGCCAAAAATTGTGACAAAAAAGGAATTTTAGAAGAAAATTGTTTCTTTCAAATTACCATTATTGTGCCCATATTGAGAGCCAGTGATTGTTATGAACTGTCAAGGGTAAATAATGTGCCTATTGCAGAGGACACGTACATGGGTACGCCAAAATGGATGAAGGTGAATGTTTTGCAACCCTACCTATTGTCTCAGAAATCAAAGTTTTTGCATTGAATTCAGAAGAGATGCCAATTTGCTTACCACAAACGGGCCATGCAGAGTGTAGAATTTGTCGTTTTTGTCAACCTCCTATTTGCCCAGCTGATCCGTGTTTACAAGCTATCCAAGGTGGTGATTTAGAATCTACAATTACAGCTAAATGCCCGCTTGTAGCAACCAGTATCCTTGACAATTTTGTGGTTCATTTAGACAGAGACAACTTTGCTTTTATTGACAACAACAAAGGTAGAATTACGCAATATTGTGCAGGGTCAGAAGAAAAGCAGACCACTGCAACTGAAAATTTGTACAAAATGCCCTATTCAGGCATCATTCAATTTAAGGAAAATTGTCGCTATACGATTGTCAATGGGCCTTTTAAAGATCATATGCCCAAGTTGGAAAATATTGAAATTAATGCAGTCAACGAGATTCCCGCTATTATTCCAACTATAAAGAACATCATTGAAGACATTAGCGCTTTACAAGTTCATTTTTGAGACAATGGGTACATCTATCTTATCATATTAAACATAATATTAACCCTGATCTTGGCGTTTATCCTGTATTTTTGCATTGCCAAGGTGAGATATGTAATTAAACAAAGAAGGCGCTTAGAGGCAATTGATATGCATGATGTGGGTGCTACAATCAAACTTGTTCCTACTAATACACCTGTTTGTGTTGCTCCCAAGCCAAGTACTTATCCTAGGATGAAAATGAATACGACTACTTGTGTGTTGTCATTGTCTACTTGAAAAAAGGAGTAACAATGAAAATAAACCAGTTACAAGCAACAGCCTCTCTTATTTGCCATTTCCTAGCTTGTACAAAAGCCTAAAAAAGCTTGCAAATGCACTCAACCACCACTAACTGAAACATAGTCGGAATCAAAGCTTTCATTTAATGTCGCCTCAGAATCGATCGCGCCAAATGCCTCAACAAAGTCAAAAACCGGGTCCAAGATCGAGCTTTCAATGGATGACGGCAATGACCTCTCCAACTCTGCCCTCGTTTTGAACACCGGATGGCGCAGAATTGATCTCGTCCTCCGGGTCCTCCAGGCTAAAAGAGCCCGGCGCAACCAGGGCTAAAAAAGATACAAAAATAGCACAAAACGCCCAAGCAAAACTAAAAAGCCGCATGCTTACTAACCCAGTTTGAAAGTGGAAACCCTGGGAGATCTAGCTCTAATTGATGCAAAATTTTGCTGGAATTGTGGGAAACTTTCCCCATAAACGTCATCAAAGTTTTCATTTATTATTGTCAATTTTACTCTGAAGAGCTCAATTTCTTCTGGCTTCTTATTAGTATTTTTCTTTTTGGCCTTATAGCACTGTTAGTTACAGAAAGAAGGAACAAGGGTACCATTTAGTAGAAATCCTATTGGGAAAAAGAACAACCAACGTACCTTCTTCCTGAGGCAGTACAACCCTAAGGCACTAAGGAGTCCCAAAGCCGTCATTCCCAAACCACTAAAGGTAGCAGAAACCCAATCCAAAATTACAGCGTTAGAAACTTCCGCAATAACCTTGGCCGTACCGTTCCCAAAAGTCACGGAAACATTAGTTGGATTTGTGGAGGTTTCAGATACTGTGATTAAAGCGGTTAGAATGGGGAATAACCCACCGTCACCGCATTCAGTTTTTCCAAAGTCTTTTCAACTTCAGGCACCACAGGAATCAAAAACGTTGTTTGTCTTATGGTCAGCTCTGGAAAATAGGTTTTGCTTTAATTATTTCCAAGCAATAGATTAATTTACATTTAATTTACCTGTGGTGGAAACCTCAACTTTCAAACCCGTCAACGTTCCTGAGACAGACATGGTGTCTGTCAGAAAAGTGCAGGTTAGGAAAACCTCTGCTGGATTCTTATCTGCAACACCGCCGCACAATTCCCAGGGAGACACAACCAGGTGAATTGTTTCCGTTACCTTACGGATGCAGCGGGTCCGAGCGTGGAGTTTAACACTCTATGAGAAAAAACACAAAAAACATTACTTCTACTGGCCGACCAGCGAGATCTACCAACTACGTACCGCAAGACCATAAAACCGCACACAGTTGAGGTCCAAAATGCGCCCTACAAAGTCCACTCCAAAGCCGAAAGCCTCCAAGTCCAAAACGTCCTCATCACAGACGTTTGAGCAGACGAAGGCGCCATCTTGGATGCCACACCTGCCTGAAACCCAACGACTAGCACTCAGGAGACACCAACAGAGCAATCCAAACTGAAAAACCGTGATCTTTTACGTTTACCGCGAAATTGGAAATTCGTCTAACGACTTGCCTTGTTAAGCAATATTGCAAGACTTTTCGACGGCTCTTCAGCAATTTTTTTGCACGAATCTCTTCTTTTATGCCTACAAACAAAGAAATGGATGTTTAGAGAAGGGAGAGGAACTTATTTTCATTGATTTTCACGATCAAAGTTACAAAATTGCCGATAACGCTGCGTGCATAGCGTCTCGCAAAATTAACGCTTCAAAAACCCGAATAAATCGCAAAATAACACTAAGAAAGGGCTTAGAAACGCTTACTAAACACTCAAACTGAAAGAGACAAAGAATAGCGCGGAGAAACAAGAGAACAATAAACTGATCAATCAGATCACAGATCAATCACCCACCAGAGTGCAGACCTAACTGAGGAGGTTGACATCTTGAAAGTCAACCTCACACTGACACCTCACAGCAGTGTTGTCATCTTGTGCTGGCATACCAGCAGCAAGGGTCTTGATATGCATGTTTCATGCATTTCTTCACGTTTTCCGACAGGAAACGTGCCGCACAGACTAATTGACTCTTGATGAACTTGAACGCGGGAGCTTTGGTTTCTCTTTTTGTGCGGGGTGATTTGTGATCCGGAATTTTTATGAGCAGCATACGCTGACTCTTTTTCTCTTACTGTTTCCCATGCGCCGCTTGTGCTCTCTCCATTTTTTCTTTTTACTGAAGCCCGAGTTTAGAAATGTTGGAATAGGGTGCATGCATAAAATGCACATGCCTGTCACGCGCGCCTGCCTTGAGGCCAGCTAGCTGACCAGCCTGCTGTCCTCTTGCGGATATGTGTGTGTGTACTATTGTTTTTGGGGTCAACCAGCGAGTCGCATAACCTGCTGGCTGCCCACCTTTAAATCCAATGTGCTGCATTCTATCGGTCAGCATTTGTGTCCCGACTTACTCGCGGACTGTTTGAGCACCGAAAGACATTTATTGCTTGCGTCTGAGTGGAGATCCTGGTATCTACTTATTTAACTACTAAAAATCATTTTGGCCCGCAAAGCACGCGGAAGACAACAATTATAAAACCAGGATGGAATTAGTTATCTCAAGTTTCAAGGTCGGTAATAAACTTGCTGTTAGACGTAATAGTAAGAATTTATTTAAGACTCACCGATTCTTGTATTTCTCAGGAAATAGGATGACAAAGGCTAGTTGTTTTGTTGTGGGATATAGAGGACTGAATTTATGGGAAGGGTTTTGAATCAAGACTTTTCCTGTTGTTATTTATGTGATTAGAGATTCTGGTGGCTTTGATACTCCATCTATACAACATTGATTTAATATGCGCAGTTGATGTGAAATTGTGGAGGCGCCAACCTGCGCAATTTCTATTTGGCATAACTAAATTGTGTGTCCTTGTATTGCTTGCGTGGGAATGGAATGTGAGGAGGCCTCCCAGGCCTTTTGAATAGGATTTTTGTTGGATTTCTGTTTGTTGCCTGGCAGAGTACCAATCTCTTGCCTCTGTATTATTTTGGAATTTCAACTTGTAAATCCTGCCCAGGTGGGTTTGAGTGAGCTCAACTTGATTTGTGTGAAGTTTACTGTGATTGC
This sequence comes from Notodromas monacha, assembly GCA_905338405.1. Classification (NCBI taxonomy): domain Eukaryota; kingdom Metazoa; phylum Arthropoda; class Ostracoda; order Podocopida; family Cyprididae; genus Notodromas; species Notodromas monacha. Next base: position 45,552 of record CAJPEX010001131.1, read on the forward strand.
TGTTTTTAGGATGATGTTATGACTTGCATTGTTGCATGTTCTTGAGGTTCTGATCTAATGTTTGTAGTTGTATTTTTTTGCACTTCCCAGCAAAGAGCCATTCCAGGGCTAAAAATAAATCTAACAACAACATTTTCTGAAAAGTCTTCCCCTGTTTTACAACTGGTCATTGCCAACAGAATCAAAGTTCAAAACAGTAGGAAATGGAAGGCAAAAGTGCCTGTCCAGGGAGACGGAATTGCAACGCAAACTCAAGCACGTGTAGAAAATTGGAAAACAGCAGAAAAACAGTGACAAGTGCTTCATGACTAGTGTAATAAAAATGTGTTTCACCAAAACCTTGGGAAACTGCGCAGACTTTTTTCCTATCATAAAAATTTACATCATCAAACTTTGAAAAGTTTCTAAATAAAAAATAGATGAAATAAATAAAAGAATCTTGGACTCTGGATCTGATTCTGAAGATTTGCAGTGAAGAGAATTAGTTAGGGTGTAGTAGCAAACCCCCAGGCAAGGGCACTGTTAGCCTGGGGAACATTACTACTTACCTAACTTAATTCTCTTAACCGGCCCAAAATCAAAATATCCCAACCTGTCCCTCTTAAAAAAGATAAGCAGATCCAAGTCCAAGATCCTGCTAAATATCTGAGGATGGGTGATCCTGGTACCTACATATGGGTCAGTATTTGCAGTGAAGAGAATTTAGTTAGTTAAGTAGTAACATTCCCCAGGCTAACGGTGCCCTTGTCTGGGGGTTTGTTATTTGGTAAGAGAGGTTTTTTCTTGCAGGCAAGTTGGTGATTTACTTTCAAAGTTTTTCAGAGAAGAAAAAATTTCTTCATAAAAAGATGTCTGACTCAGAGAAGGTTTTGGAGCCCTTTGATGTGGCTGAACCAAATGAGTCATATATTGAAATCCCAGAGGACAATTAGGAGCAGGCAGATCATGCTTTATTGGTAGAGGAGTCTGACTGGAGAAGAAAAGGAAGTAATGGGCAAATAATTAATTGACCAGTACAGTCATTGCCTTTTAATTTGGAGAAGACAGATTTTTAAAAGAACACTTTATACTTTTTCCAGAAGTGGTGGAGTCAAAGGCGAATATCAAGTTTTTAAAGGAACTTGCTTCTGATTCTGATGGCTCAAAGACCAACTTAACTGTAAAGCTGCCAAAATTGGCTGAAGATCTTGCCAAGAAGTTATCCATACTGTCTGAGGATTGTCTTCGGAGAATGGGGGATTTTAACCCCTTTTTGGAAACAGAAGAATGCTTTGATTGGAAGATACGGACTTAAGACAGATCTTGCCGGTCTTCAAAAAGAATCACAATGGTACACTGAACATATTTCCTCCCAGAGGAGAATTCTTAAAAAGTATTTGCTAGAAGAGAAAGAACTAGCTGAAAAGAAGGAAAATTTGGAGCAATGCAGAGAGGTTATTGCTGAATTAAATGTTCAACAAGAGAATCAGGTACTTCTTGTTGAAGCTTCAAGGCGGCATCAAATGGAGCATCATTCAGGAATTTTTTCAATTGTCCTGAGAGGCATTCCCCCAATCTATTTGGCTGAAGGAATAGGTTTTACTTCAAACATTATACATAAGGATGACCCCTTTTTTAAAGAGTATACAGAAAATAATTCCCTTTTTGTAAAAAATATTCCAGAGGTGCCAGCTGGGATCCTTCAGGTTTGGACTGTTGGAGAAACAAAAATATTTTCAGGCAGCATCCAAGTAATTCAGGAATACTGGATGGAAGATGAAAGTTTACAGCCACCCAGAGGAGAAACAAACAGAACATAGTTGACCTCCTTAAGCAGTTAAAGACTCCTGAACACCTGACTGGGGCAAGTGGAAAGAGGTCCAGGCCTGATGTAGACATTTCAGGGTATCTTGAAAACAAAAAGGTTAAAACCAAGGAGGGCGTTCCTGTTGAGGTATTAACATCTCAAGTGGTTCCAAAGCCAAGTTCCCAGCAAGGAGCTTTTGGCTTTGATGTAGAGGAGGAGCTCTTGGACTTTATGAGCCCTTGTAAGAATTCTTTACTTATTTTGAAACCTATTTCTGGGAGAAGAATTTTGGATTATGAAGAAAGGTTTTCTTTCTTTCTTATTATTTCAGGGCACAGGTATCACTTGTTCACAGGAAGCTTGTCTGAGCCAGGAAACCAAGTGCAGTACAAAAAGAATGTCTTAAAAAGGCTTGGTTTGGACATCCACAGCTTGGACCAGGCAACTTGGTACTTTCTGCTTGTCCCAGGATGCGTAGCCCAGGATTACTCTTATGGGAGCCCTCAAAATAGACACAACACTGGACCAAAACTCAAAAATTCAGGGAAAGGCCCTTGCATTCTGCTTCTGGGAACATCATTAATGGTGTCATGGAGATTGGCAGATGGACGTCCCACATTCTGTGACAACATAAGGCCTGAAAAGGCTACACCAAGGGCTTTCTTTGATTTTGAGCATCTTTTTGCTGGTAGTGGTCTTGAGATCTTTCAGGTTCAAGAGTAAAAAGTTCAAATAAAAAAAGGAAGATCATTTTATCCAACTGAAAAAAAATCTTTTTCTTATTTTTTGCAGTATTATCCAAGCGGATGGTCAGCTTTAGTTGGCCATGGGCAGGTGTTTTCTCCTGAAGAGATGAGGAATTGAGTTTACAATGATCTTCATTTGGATCCATCTTTTTGTTTTACTCATGTTCATGTAAGGGTGGGTACAAATGACCATAACAATTTGACTGAGCCAGATGTGGTTTGTCATTATCCCAATTTTGGGCATTTCCTTCAAGCCCTCTATGGGTATTATGATGAATTATCTAGATCATTTGATGTGCCAGCTTTGGCTCTTGGGGCTTCTGCTCCCCCAGCTGTGGGAAAAAATTGCAACACCCATTTGACTGGACCCATGGACCTCAACCTTCAAGGGGTTCCTTCAATTCCATTACGCAATCTTGGGGTTCCAATTTTAAATCAGAGGGGACAAGAAAGGGCAGGCCATGATTTTCAGATGGCCCTGTATACAGTATTGAGGACAAAGATAGGAAGGAAGCATGGTGCTACAGGAGGAAAAGGATGGTGGGCAGTCCCCACTCTGGTGCATCACTTATCTGCCTCTGACAGACCAGACAGGATAAAGTTGTCCTTTGGACATATTCACACCAGGGCGTACCTATTTTTTGCCCAGCTTGATGCTGCAGCAATATGCTTTGGTTTGGAATGGACCCAGTTCATGGGAAAAACTTGGGGGGGCTTTTGCTTGTGCTGGAGCTTGCTGCTGTACCTTCATGTATGATGAGGGATTTGTGAGAGGGCTGTCCAGTAATTCAATCATAAACAACTATGATCCCTGGAGAAAGACAAGGCACCCTGTTCCTGGTTTCCTGTGTTCAGAGGAAATTGCATTTCCCAGTACCCTTGAAGATGTTTCAACATTCTTCAATGACATTTCTGATGGCAAAAAGGTCATCATGAATTCTTAATTGTGATACTTGATGTTAAATTTTTAGTAACATAGAAAGCAACAAATCATTTTACAACCAGATGAATTCATGAAAATGGATTGCGCTTTGGTTGGTGTCAAACTATCAACCTGTGGATTGAAGTGCAGACTTTTAATCCAAATTGACTACCTCAAAGAGCTTATCTCAAAAATATGGATTCATTGCAACTCCCTCTTGACAAAAGTCTCAAGAGATTTATGGCAAAAAATAAAGGAAATTGGCAGGTATTGTACAAGTACCTATATTGCCTATATGATGCTGTTGCACAGCATATGATGCATGGTTCATGTGGACAATTCAAGCATGATGCACCATGCATGGAGGATGGGAAATGCTCTAAACACTTTCCCAAAAAGTTCAGCGCAGCAACATATAGTGAAAATTGAGGATATCCACAAATGAGGCACTTGGATGATGGATGCCCAATCCTCAGGAAGGGTACGGCAATAGACAATCGTTTTTTGTGGATCATAATCCATATGTACTTCTCAGATACAATTGCCACATCAATGTGGAAATTGCCTCACTTGAGTATGTTTACAAGTTTATGTTCAGAGGTGCTGATTGGGCAAGATTCACTATCGTCCAATCTGTGCAAAATTAAGGCAGGATCAAGGAGTTCTTGGATGGTCATTACATTTAAAATGTGGAAGCATGTTGGGGTATCTTTGAATTTCTGATTCAAGAAAGATCACATGAAGTCATATGGCTCCAGGTACACCGTGAAAATCAACATTATGTTGCATTTCAGCCAGATGAGAACATACAGCAGATTCATGAATGTGGAGAACACACAACGCTGAAACACTACTTTGAACTTTGTTCACAGAAAGATCCAATTGCAAAGGACATTTTGTACCATGATGTCACAACCTACTTTGATCAAAGAAGAAAATACAATGGGAACCCAGACAACGCAGTGGAAGTAAAGCAATTGGCCAAATGGTGTCCTGTTCTCCAATGGGCATTGAAGAATATTATCTAAGGATACTCCTCTGCTACTGGGACGGGGAAAAAAGTTTCAAGAAGATCAGAACAATTAATGATGATGAACATCAGTCATACAAGGAAGCTGCAAGAGCAGCTGGCTACCATGGAGATGATGCAGAATAATGGAGCCACTGCTTGACTGCAGCAATGCAGTATCAAATGCCAGTACAGTCAAGAAGTCTGGTGGCAATAATCCTGGTGTAATGCCAGCCATCAGATGTCAGAGGTTTATGGGATACATTTCTGGGGCCCATGTCTGAAGGTTTCGAACATCAACTTGGAGCAGACAGTCTCCATTCCATAATCCTCCTTAGAACTCTGAGAGCCATGAATGGTCACCCAATCAGCAAAAACAATTGTTGACAGACTATCCTGCTCTTCCTCAACTGCAAGACGTAAAGATGTGCAGGGACAAGATGGAATCAACTTTGCATTGTTGCATGAGTTGTCATCCAATCAACAACAACTGCAAGACATATGCACAAAGGCAACACTCATCACTGAAAATCAAAAGGCAGTCTATGACATAGTCAAGAAAGTTGTCCTGGACCCAAGTTCTCCACAAAAAATGTTCTTCTTATATGGGCCAGGTGGTCCAGAAAAATCATTTGTCCTTGATCAAATATTGGGATCACTACAACTAAAACAAAAAGTGGTCTTGGCAGTAGCCTCAAGCGGAATTGCTTCCCTTCTTTTGATGGGAGGACATACAGTGCATTCAAGATTCAAACTGCCATTGAATCTAAAAGACAAGTCAACCTGTGCAGTTTCAAAGCATTTGTCAGGCTGGTAACTGACAAAGGGTTCAGGTAAGGTTGATAAATAGCTCAGCAATGGATTTTGGGCATCAGAGTGGGAGCCTTACACAACCCTCAACTCTTATTCAGAGCTGAGGTTGTGTCTCAGCATCCCATACTCATCACAGGTCCCCAGCATTCCCATCAGCATCACCAAAGATCACAACACAGACAACAGGATAGGAGACTGACCGCAGATTGACAAAGACTGAGAAATGACTGACACAAGACTTGGGACAAGACCAATTGAATACTGAGTAACGACTGAGTGAAGCCAGATCAAAGACTGATAGAATACTGACTGACTGTGCATAATGCACAGCCCTTTTATACAGGCCAGAATAACCCTGGGATTGAGCCAAGGGCAACCTAGTTGACCCTGGCTAAATCCTGTTTCCAGGCAGGTTCTCCACTCTGCCAAAGTTGCCGCTTCTGGGCTGAAAAGTTGCTTTGGAGCACAGCCTAACAAAGCGTAGCGCATCTGGTCACGTACATTTTCCTTCGGGGCGCAGCGCGTCCCACCACATAAGCTGTGGCATGGGCAGGACTCTATCCTGCTGACGCCACACAGCACCTTGGCCTGGCGCTGGTTTGCAACCCAAAACTCGTTGTGTGGCTTGTAGTTTGTCGGGCCGGAAAACGACAAGTGTTTTAGGAAATAAAGGAAGAGTTGACTCAGCCTTTAACGGCCGGATCCTCCTGAAGGGAGTCCCAAGAAGAAGCACTTTACTTCTCAATCACAGACAAGCAAACACAGCTACAGGAACTCAAAGACAATCACACAGCATTCAGACAAGTCTCAGACAATACAAGGTTTCTAAAAGCAATTCAAAAACAACACACACATGCGCTCCGCCTCAGGTCACACAGAATGCCCCCCCTGACACTGGAATGCCGCCTGACCTGGAGTTGTCAGCCCTGACAGCCTGACAAAAGCCCTGGAGTGCAGCAGCTGAGCGTCTTCAATGAGGCGGCCATGCAGAAGATGGTGGCGCCCATGCACTTGGCGGACTTGGCTGGAAAGAGGATAAAAGAAGGTCATTCAAGTGCTGAGGCTTGCCTTGGGCGGATCTCTAATTTAGGAGCAAGTGTTACCTTGAAAAAAGTTCAAAGTGCAAAGTTGTGCGTCAAAAGTGAAATGTCAGCAGGTCTGTCAAACAGTGTTTTGTCATGAGGAGTCAGGTTGGGCTAGGCCAAATCCATAGAGGATTGGCGTCCGGTAGCACAGTGCAGAGACTCCATCATGTTGGGGGGCCCCCTAGAATAGTGGAAGAACAGAGGACAGGCCAAGGACTTTCTGTCAGTTTAGAACATCCCAACTGCGCTCCATATGAGCCAGATTTTAGGGGACCTAGGCGCGCAGCAATTGACATCCCAACTGCGCTCCATTGGAGTTGGATTTAGGGGATGGAACAGCAATTGTCCACAGTTGCGGCATTGCAAACTCAGTGGGTTTAGTAGGTCTTCCGTCTCGTATACAGGCAGAGCAGTGGCAGATAGGCTTGCGCATGTGAAGGCAGAGATTGGCGAGGATTGTGTTGGGTTGCATGACTGCAGTGTTTGATGTTCTTCCTTTCTCCCAGTACTTGCAGAAAAAGTGCGTATTGCAAACAAATCGCAAAAGCAGGCAATCCAAGTGACAATCCCGGAACCCATCGTGTGCCAATGCAAGAGGTGTCAGCGCAACAACAAAAGAAGTGCAGATACGACCAAGTGCTCACAAACAATCTGCCAACAACAACAAGAACCAAAAGAGATTGAGGACCAATGACACAAATGGAGTCCTCCTGGAAACGCAAGAGGAGCGGCAATCAAACAGAGTCCCCGAAACATTGCGCATCAGAGGATGACGCTGTTGCCGGAACTTCTTCAGGTTAGTAACAAAAAAGGTGGCTTTGCTGAATGTGTTACCTCATCCTGAGTTTTTTTTTACAGTGGTCAATAGCTCCTGATTTTGTGGCGCTGTCTGCACCACAGGTGCCCATGACCAACGGAACAGCGACGCTGGCGGCAGTGCAGCCGGAGGCAATGGTGATGATCGAGGTGCCAGCCGCCCTTGAAGGAGGGGAGCCACATTGCAAAACCTGAGTGCATCCGGATGGCAGAGTGTGCTTGCACTCCTGCCGGCGGTGACTTTGGTGGAGGAGGCAACGGCCCAACGGGTCTATTTGGAGATGTGTGCTGCACGAGAAATGGCGGCGGCACAGGCTGCACAAGCGCGCCTTGTGTCTGTCCAAGAATCCATGCAAGGGATTGTCACGGCAGTGGGTGTGGCGGAAACTGATGGTTGGCAGCTGCAGGTGGTGGAAGCGGACATGAACGCCTGAGAATGCAAGCTGACTCGGCGTATGGCAGCGCAATTCCATGCCGGAATGAGGGCAGCCCTCATGGCAGTGAGCCAGGCCTCCCCGCAAGGCGGAAGGGTCTTTTTGGATGCAGAGGACATCACCATCCAACAGGAAGGTACGTGATGTGCCTTGTGCACTAAGCACCCAAACTAGACTAATGCTTGTGTCATATACGAGTTACAGGACCGTTGTGGATTGCAAGATTGGTGACGGATCCTGAGGTGATCTTCACATGAGGGCCGGTTGTCAACCTGGTCCCCGCATGGTATAGCGCAACACTGCTGGGGAGCAATGTGGCATTGGCAGCATTGGGAGCCGCAGCAGCGGCAACTGTGGCGGCTGCATGAGATCAAGTACCTCTCTGCACTGTGGCGCCAGAGATAAGGTTGACACCAGAGGTACCAAGGATGCCATCAACATCCTCCTCCAGCGGATGTCCAGCTGTTGGGACGCCAGAGTTGTCAAGGATGCCCTCTGCCGCGTCTCCCTGTGTGCGTCTGGGTACACGAATGCCGGAGGTTTTTGAGGACAAACTCAATGTGGAGATGATCAATGCACCACCAGGTAAGATACCAGACAGCGTTTTGCTGTATGCTACGATCTAATGGTATTTGGAATATTGCAGTTGCGGACGTGCCGTACACTTTGGAGGTGGAGGTTGTTGCACACAAACACTCCTGGCAATTTGAACCCAACAAGCCAATCTTGTATCTGGCTAACATACGCCGGCTGCACGGAGCCATGGGGGAGCAACACTGGTTCATGAGAAACAACCAGATCCCCACGCCAGGATGCACAGAGTTGAATTATTTGTTCCGATGTGCTCAAATGCGCGGACTGCTGATCCCAAGAGGGTTCAGCACTGGTCGTTGATGCGTACTAATCATGGGGAATTTGTTGCTCTCTATGCTCTGGGTGACATCCTAAATTGCTGCTGGTTTGGACGTGTTTCATCCCATTTGTTGACACCACAACCGGTGTTTGACTATTTGCACTTGACAGAAGACCTTCTGTTCAAAGTGTTTCGAGTAAGTTACCGCTTGCGCGGCATCTTCCAATGGCCTGACATCAGATTCTGCGATTTGCAGTGGAGCTTAAGCGGCCTTGCTGCTCTATTCGGACGGAATGCAATGACGCCGGAGGCACTTTGACTTTGGGTCTGGGCGGATCTTTGCCTGCCCGCGGATATGGAATTTGTGACAGTGTTGGTCCAAATTGGAACAAATGATGTGAAGTTCCTTGTAACCAGAATGGGAAGGACGCCATTCACGTCAGTTGAAGCGTTTTCCGGCGAAACTTTGCCAATACCATGACAAGATGACCAATGCCTTTGGCTGCCTAGCCGTTACACTAGGAGCCTTGCCACCATCCAAGGAGATGGACAACAACAATCACGCGGTCATCCAAGGACAAGATGATTACCAGGTGATGCCTGTCCAAGCTCGACAAGGGCACATGACAATGGGGCACCACATACATGCGGGGTCTCTGCTGCTGAAAGCCATCTATTGAGGATGGCAAACGCAATACGGCCCATTTTGTCATTGAGGGCCAGAAGGAACGTCCATGGGCTCAGTGCGCCAACTTTCAATGTGACTTTCGTCACTTTGCGCCACGAGCAACCGGATTTTTTGCCAGAGACGTGATGCTGTCAGGGATCTGGGCTGTCGCTTGCATCACCGGGGAAGCTCCCATTGCTCATGCCCTGTGTCCAGGGCGCGCGCCTGAGTGGCAACCAGACTGAAATGCAACGGAGGGAATTCTGCCAACGCGTGGACATAATCACAGAGGAACAAATGGCGAGTGGCCCTGCGAGCCGCAAGTGCTGCCAGCGTTGAATGGGGTGGGCGCCACAGGCAACCCATTTGCTAACTCAGTATGAAGTAACACTTGTGACTGGACAGCAGTGGGGTACTATATTGGTGCTGTTTCTTATAGATGGGACCCGTCTGGTTTTGGAGTGGGGTCGTATGGCCAAACATATGGTCATGCAGGCATGCAAGTCAACCGGGCGGACTTGCCATTGCAACATGCCAGCCTTCTCCAGGTTGGCTTCATCATTATGCATGCGGGGCACCGCATGGTCATTGTCGAGACGACATGTCATGAGGCGTGGGTGGTGGGAGTGCCAGGAAGAATTTTCATTCCATACGCAGTTCATCAGGCTTGGTTTGCGCAGCGCAGGGATGCAGATATTGATGGGTAGGCCAGGTTGGTGAAACCCCGAGTGTATATAGTCGGTTTGCTGAGCCGAAGGTTGTTATTGATTTTGTTCTTTGTTGAACCTCATTTTGAGTTTCAGTTTCCTGGCACACTGTAATAATCCTTTGCAGGGAATCCAACAGCTGGGCCTGGTTCTGGTTCACAGTCTGTGCAACCGTGTCCAGTGGTGCGGGTACTGCTGGCAGAGGAGCAGCTGGCTGAGGGGCACTTTCCCCTTGGCGCGGGCTCCCCGGCGGTGTGGGAACAGGGCGCACAATATCTGGTTGCCTGTCCACCTCAAGTGGGATCAGATGCGCAATCGACTGGCTCCACAAAATATGCGGGGTGGATGTGCTGTCAGTTTGGTATCGACGGGACACAAGTACACTTCTCAGAACTTTTGAAAAGGGGACAGTTGATTGTTTGGGATGAGGCAACAATGGTACATTGACACGCATTAGAAGCAATTGATTGCACAATGCAAGATAACATTGATAATCAATTGACATTTGTAAGGTGATGCTCTTGACTGGAGACTTTCATCAAATCCTCCATGGTGTTCCAAGATTATCTCATGGAGAAATTGTAAGTGCATGCATCAAACGATCTCCTATATGAAAAATTTTCAAAATCTTGAAACTGGAAAAAATGAGGCTCCAAGCTAATAATCCATATCTGCAGCAGAAAACCAAGAGTTTTCCAATGGCCTCCTCAATTTGTGAAGGAAACATGACATTGATGAACAGCTTGACTCAGATGTCAAAATTCCATGTTGTTCAGTCATGAAACCAAATGAAGGAAGCATGCAGGCTGAGGCAATCATCAGGCATGTATCTGCGGATGTGCATGAGCAGTACATGAAAAAAAATTGATTTCATGGTAGAGCAATCCTTGCTCCACTGCTCAATGATGTGCATGACTTGAACAAACCAGATTTGAACAAACCTGTCATGAGCATGATACTGATGGGCTACAGATGCCACTACTCAGCCAAAAGTAGCGGTACCAAGCCCTGCCCTCAAATGCGTGGCAAGAAGGTGCACATCAGGAAGTACCTGATTTGCAGCCAGTCCTGGAAAAAGAGGGAGAGGGCCTGTGGCAAGAGGGAGAAGGAAGATGTCAGAGCTTGGGCTCCAACTTTCAACTTCAGCCTCCATCTTAGCAGGATTATCTCTGGTGATTTTGAGGAGGACAGACCTGTGTGTGTTGTGCTACCTGTGTGACTCTGCAATTTTCAGACTTTGTGTTCAGGATTCAGTTTTGGTTGAGTTAGGTTGTGGAAAGTACTCTTGCCCTTCGCGTTCCTGTTTGTTTCTTCCCTGATTATTCTTGTGATCTGATGGGAACTCCCACTTTTCAAGGGCCCTCATTAAGAGGTACCCGGCCACATAACCGCTGACTCTGTGTACCTTTTTCTTTCTACCTAAATTCTTGACTTCAACCCCTTTGTTGGCAAATCACCACCCAACAGAACTGGTGGCCAGTCAGTACCTCTTGGGAGGTGCAAAAAATTCAAGAACCCTTTGAAAAAAAAACCAGCAGTGAGTGGTAGGAAAAATCAAGAGCACCATTCGAATCGGGGATAGTGTTCAAAATTTGCATGAAATTTGCGCGTCTGACATTGCCATATGGGTGCAGTGAACTTTGCAAGATTTTTTTCCCTCTCTCCTTGTGGAGTTGAGAACCTTCTTTTTCTCCCCACTTGGGCTTTGTGAATTTTGGTTGTTCTTGTCCCTGAAATTTTGTGAGTTTTCTCCCTCTCCCCATTGCATCTGAGCCTTTCTTTTGGAAAATCCTGTGAGTTTGAATTTTGCGGGGACTAACAAAAATCTGAGGTCCCCCACCAAAAAATTACTGAAAAACCTGGGAGTGACCCTAGTCACTTACAAGAGATTGTATCTCCTGACACTCCAGGTTGGTGCACCAATAATGCTGATGAGGGATATTAATGGAGGGTAAGGATTGTGCGATGGTACAAGGTTGCAAATTTGTAATCTGACAAATCTTTGCATTGATGAAAAAATTCCCTGTGGAGCTAATGAAGGCAAACAAGTTTTCATCCCACGCATCACACTCTTGAATGATGATGAAAGGATGCCTTTTAAGCTCTGCAGAAGGCAATTCCCAGTTCAACTTGCATTTGCAATGACCATGAATAAGCACAAGGTCAATCAGTGGAACACTTGGTCATCTAATTGAAAGAGCCAGTGTCTTCACATGGTCATATGTATGTTGCCCTCTCAAGGTTCACAAGAGAGGCAAACATCAAAGTTGCCATTTGCCATCAACTGAAACAGGATGAAACTGGGACCAATCAATGAGCACACACTCCAACCACCATACACAGCTGATGTGTTCCAATACACTCCAAGCTATCAGAAAAACCTGAAGTGTACCAATAAAGAACTGCAACAGGCCATGCAAAGGGGATGTGAGGTGTATTGTTGAGTGTACAGAACACACTTTAAGGAAACTGTTGCCTTGTACCTGAAGATGTTCAAGGTAGATGCCTTCTAAAAGGAGGAGTGGGACTCCCAGGATGTAAACTTGTGACCATATCCCCAAAAAGTGACTTCATGTGCCTCAAAACAGGCACAAAATGATCATAAGGAGGTGAAGATCAAGTCACTATTCGACGTCAAAAAAGGATCTCGACAAACTAACTTTTATAGGTTGGAAAGAAGTTATTGGGCATAAAAAGTGCAAAAGTCTTATAATTTGCACATGAATTGTCCATTCAACTGGATGATCATGAACTTTTCATGATTGCTGTGAGGAATGCTTTAATGATGACTACACCACCATAGAAGAAGAATGATGCAGCACAAAATGAAGCTAAGTCATCCATGCATGATCTGTGCAGAAGGATGTTTTGGCCTGGGCAATAATTCATAACAATTATCAACCTAATGAAAAGCAATTAAATCGTTTTTCCTGATGTTAAGGTGTCTCTTGCTGGCAGAGGGGTGAAATGCAGACTTGAAGAGTCTGATGATGATTTTGATGATGATGATTATGTTGATGATGACTGATGAATATTTTGTGATGAAAATACTGCAATTTGTGCATTTTTTCATTATGCAATTGTACTTTGCATTGTTTTGATGTTTTGTTTAACTTGTTTTTTCCTATATGTTTATAAATTTTCCATTTTTTTATTGCAATTTCAAAGATTGTTTTTTATTTCCAAAAGTCATCTGTATATGTACCCATAATTTCCACAAATTCAAGTTTGAACAAGTTTCATTCTCATTTTTCTCATTTTTTTAAAGTATGTTTTATTTTCATAAGTCTGTAAATTGTTGTCCTTTCTATTACAGGACTGAGTCGAGAATTTTGGTTGTTCTTGTCCCTGAAATTTTGTGAGTTTTCTCCCTCTCCCCATTGCATCTGAGCCTTTCTTTTGGAAAATCCTGTGAGTTTGAATTTTGCGGGGACTAACAAAAATCTGAGGTCCCCCAACAAAAAATTCCTGAAAAACTGGGGAGTGACCCTAGTCACTTACAAGAGATTGTATCTCCTGACACTCCAGGTTGGTGCACCAATCATGATGATGAGGGATATTAATGGAGGGTAAGGATTGTGCAATGGTACAAGGTTGCAAATGTGTAATCTGACAAATCTTTGCATTGATGAAAAAATTCCCTGTGGAGCTAATAAAGGCAAACAAGTTTTCATCCCATGCATCACACTCTTGAATGATGATGAAAGGATGCCCTTTAAGCTCTGCAGAAGGCAATTCCCAGTTCAACTTGCATTTGCAATGACCATAAATAAGCACAAGGTCAATCAGTGGAACACTTGGTCATCTAATTGAAAAAGCCAGTGTTTTCACATGATCATGTGTATGTTGCCCTCTCAAGGTGCACAAGAGAGGCAAACATCAAAGTTGCCATTTGTCATCAACTGAAACAGGATGAAACTGGGACCAATCAATGAGCACACACTCCAACCACCATACACTGCTGATGTGTTCAAATACACTCCAAGCTATCAGAAAAACCTGAAGTGTACCAATAAAGAACTGCAACAGGCCATGCAAAGGGGATGTGAGGTGTATTGTTGAGTGTACAGAACACACTTTAAGGAAACTGTTGCCTCGTACCTGAAGATGTTCAAGGTAGATGCCTTCTAAAAGGAGAAGGAGTGGGACTTCCAGGATGTGAACTTGTGACCATATCCCCAAAAAGTGACTTCATGTGCCTCAAAACAGGCACAAAATGATCAGAAGGAGGTGAAGATCAAGTCACTATTTGACGTCAAAAAGGATCTGGACAAACTAACTTTTATAGGTTGGAAAGAAGTTATTGGGCATAAAAAGTGCAAAAGTCATATATTTTGCACATGAATTGTCCGTTCAACTGGATGATCATGAACTTTTCATGATTGCTGTGAGGAATGCTTTAATTCCTATGACTACACCACCATAGACGAAGAATGATGCAGCACGAAATGAAGCTAAGTCATCCATGCATGACCTGTGCAGAAGGATGTTTTGGCCAGGGCAATAATTCATAACAATTGTCAACGTAATAAAAAGCAATTAAATTGTTTTTCCTGATGTTAAGGTGTCTCTTGCTGGCAGAGGAGTGAAATGCAGACTTGAAGAGTCTGATGATGATGATTATGTTGATGATGACTGATGAATATTTTGTGATGAAAATACTGCAATTTGTGCATTTTTTCATTATGCAATTGTACTTCGCATTGTTTTGATGTTTTGTTCAACTTCTTTTTTCCTATATGTTTATAAATTTTCCATTTTTTTATTGCAATTTCAAAGATTGTGTTTTATTTCCAAAAGTCATCTGTATATGTACCCATAATTTCAACAAGTTCAAGTTTGAACAAGTTTCATTCTCATTTTTCTCCTTTTTTTACAGTATGTTTTATTTTCATAAGTCTGTAAATGCACAGGTTGACGTGAAATTGACTCAAACAGAGGAGTGGTTCTTTGACAATGTAACTGTTGAAGAGAATACAACCATGGCGTTGGACTTGGGAGGAGATTCATTGCTGGATGGACAATCTATCCAAATGGCAATACACGTCCATATTGATAGAGTGTCCGTAGTGTGATGTGATACACCCTTTCCCATAATGAGTGGTTGAAATTTTATGGGTTTCTAACCGGGATGACCAAAAATTTGTGAAAATCAGTCAATTTTTTTTTCATTTTGACACATTTGTTTTTGTCACTATTTGTACATTTCCTTTTTTACATGTACTTCTTTGTACAGTACTGTACTCAGAAATTATTCGGTTGACTTAGGGAGAAACTTCCTAAAGAAAAAGAAGCAGTTGTGAGACTCAGTTTTTGTACATTAGTACAAAATTTTTTTCTCTAAATGTATTTGTTTCACTTGGTACTTTTTTGTACTGTACTTTGAAATTGTTTGGTTGACTTACAGAGGAACTTCCTAAAGAAAAAGAAACAGTTGTGAGAATCAGTTTTTTCAGTATATTTGTACATTTTTGTTATTGATCGAAATGTATTTGGTTGACTTATTTGGGAATAACTCCCTCAGCAGGGAAAGAAATCATTTGTTGGTGTGTATTTTTCTTGGATTTTCTTCATTTCTGTGCTTATGTAAAATAATTACACGCGGATGAAACACGGATTTGGGAACACCAAAAACAGTCCTACATATAATATATATATAGTGACTGCATTATTTTGTTTTTTGTTTCAGATTTCTGTACAGGCAATTTTGAATTCCCTTTTTTGTTTCATAGAAGAAAAGTTTGTTGCAAAGTCTCTTCACCTGAGTATTGTATAGTAAGTGCCGGCAACATCTATGTTGCCTGCGCCTAACCTCTTTCTCTCTTATGGCGGGTATAGGGTCCTCAACAAATCTCGCAGCCAGCCATGTCAAGCTGAGCCTAGCAGCGCGACCGGCATTCTCATGCCAGCGCTCAAACCAAACACATCCTTCTGAGCTCTTGTGAACTCTCTTGAAAACCAGAACCACCTTGTCCAAATTGAAGTGACTTTTTTTTATATTCTGTGAATAGTCTCTCCAACCAAGTGAAGAATAAACTTGTACAAATCTCATACATTGTTTTTCTTTCAACTCAGGCTAGAGAGACCATCACTGGGGGCTCGTCAATAGTGCAAAGCCACCCCTAAATCTCACAATATGAGTGACAAAGACTCTAAAGAAGTCCCACCCAACTTGCCAGACGCGTCGCCATTGTTGGATTCTCCCTGGTCCCTCTTGACCAAAGCCACATTTGTGCAGTACTTCCAAACTCAAAATCTCCCATGCCCAAGCACTGGTACCAATTGCCAGGACTACATCAACGTCCTTAAAGCTTGCAATATAACCCCAAACACCGTGTTCTTAAATTTGTCTCCTACTTCTTCACCTTCCCCACCCTGTGGTTCCCATACCTCTAACCCATCTGTTGATCTGCCTTGCCAGCACCAAGGTGAAGAGGTCAACACATATATCCGCCGTGCATTAAATGTTTTTACTCAAGAAAACACCCCGGAATGCTCCCGGGTCTCTTGTCTTGTAAGTATGATGCAACCCGATGTCACAGAAGCAGCAAATCTCCTATACCAGCAAGGTAATTGCACCTTTGCCTCCATCGCAGCAGGCCTCTGCGCCAGCTTTGGAAAGTCATGCTTTGACTATCTCCAGCGCTTCCAAACCCTTGCTCCGCTCTCATCGGAAACATTTGTCAACTATGGCAACCATCTAAAAGAGGCATACATGAAATACCTCCCTCAAACGGACAGGAATCTCCCTGCCACAGATTCTCTCATAACCCATGCTCTCATCGGTCAATTTCTCACGACCATTCAAGGCGCCCTTGCTTCTCACATGCAAGGCCGGGCGCTTGCCAAACCAGGCATCACCTTGACCAACTTCTGCAAACAAGCAGACAAATATTGCCTCACTCACCCAAATGCACGAATCATCATCAATAAAGGCCCTACCGCAAACCAACCCAATCAACCCAATTGCCGGGCACCAAGCAACAGACCCCCCAGTTCCTCTGGGGCCTCCTCTTCATTAGGATCGACGGACCACTGCCTACACTTCTGCGCACACCATGATTGCATGGCCGTGCAAACGTCTGAGGAATGCTCTTTGCACACGGGGCAGCTGCCACCAACCCACTTTTGTGCTCATCACAGAAAGTACGTCTCTCATACTACTGAGCAGTGTCACCTGTCTTGAGCCAAACCGGCAAGTACATCTAAAGATACTAATAAGAAAACTCTCTCATGTATCATCTGTGGCAAAACAGATCACATGGCAGCCAACTGCACGGTGCCGGGAAACAGCAATTGCGGACAGTGACGGCAGTCCTCTGTACCGTGCCCACGCCACAGGCCGCCCAAGACAGGATCACTATCCTTATTTCAATCCATGGACAGAAGTGCACAGCTCTAATTGGTACGGGCGCGTCCAAATCCTTCATCATGGCAGAGGTTGCCAAAACGCTCCAACTTCCCACATCTCCAGCATCCACAACAATTGCGGTGGCAGTTACCAACATCTTGCTCCCACTCACAGAACTGGTAAGTACAACCTTTTTATTTTGCAATACCCCACCACCTTCCTTATCCTCCCAAAAGCCTTCTACCCCATCATTCTTGGATGCAACATTCTCCGCATCCTTCCTATCTCAATCACCCTCAACGGGTCCCTCATATTCTATGGATTTTGCTCAATCCAGCCAGTCACAGAAAAACCCTCCTGCGCCATTGGAGAACAAATCACTTACATCAACGGGTCTACACCCGATCACGCTCTCGTTACAGCCTTTCTCGCACAATTTCACATAAACATCTTCCAATGGAGCGGCCGCCACAGCCTCTTCCCCCAGTATGTCACATACCTTCTCAGAAACTCGGATTCACCCCCCATGGCAAAGCACTTTTGCCAATCACTTGACAAGCAGAATCCCATGCAAGAAATTCTCAAAAACTACAAACTAAGGGGCATTCTTGAACAAGCCCATTCTCCTAATAGCTCTCCCGCATTTCTCACCCCTAAGCACTGTACAGACCCCACGGCCCCCGCAATGAAGCAATGGCAACTCGTGGAGGATTATTGCGAAATCAACAAACTTTTAAAACCAGACAACTACCCTATGCTGGTAATTCACCATCTCTCAGACGCTCTTGGCCATCAAAATACATATTTTTGCACCCTCAACCTACACTCTGGGTTCCATCACATCCCCCTTGCTCTACAAGATTGCCAGAAAACTGCATTCACTACCCCCTATGGACAACTTCAATACACTGTCCTTCTGTACAGCCTCAAAACTGGC
>CAJPEX010001132.1:0-55786 GCA_905338405.1 Notodromas monacha
AAATGTCTCTTGATGTGCATTGCAGGGAAGTGAAAGATCACTATTCAGGCTTTTTCTGTACAGTATTCTACCACATCTTAATTTTTCTGGAAATCACAAAAATCCCAGCCAAGTTGTGTGAGGCAAAATAAAAACTAATTTGGGGAAATGGGGTCTCTTGAATTTACCAAGATCAGAATTTTTCTGGATTGACCTCCAAACATGGAGCATATTGCCTTTTGAGCCCAAAATGAAGGCCAAGAACACTTCAAAAAATTCTGCTCATACAAATCTTGGAAGGATTTTGACAAGATCCTGAATTCAGCCACTACAAGGAAACATTCAAAAAAATTTGTTCCGCATCAAGCTTATCTCCTCCTCCAGCTATAATTTTTTTCATGCATTTTAAAATATTCTTTGGTTGCACTGCTTATTATTCTCATGGCTTTAATCCCTTGTATGAAAAATTCCTTCTCAAGGAGCAGAGCAAGTGTCTCCAATAAAGTTAGTAAACCTTTTTTCACACCAAAGATGGAAGGAGTTGTTCACAAGATGCCAGAACACTTTCAGGATAGGAAAAAAAAAGCTCACACTTGAGGATGAAGTACATTTTTTTTAGCAAAAATGTTTTTGAAGAGTGATGAATAAAAAATAAATATTGGATTTTTCCCCAAACTTGGAAATCCACTCACTGGAATTCTTTTTTTTTAATTCATATGTAACTCTGCAAAAAATTTGGATTTTGTTGCCTGTATGATGGCTGATTGATCAAATGAGCTTTTGCATCAACTTTCCGCATCCTGTCAACTCCTTTGAGAAGCATTTCAAGGGCCAGAATATCACTGATTACAATTTCTTGTTATTCTTTTTAAATTTCCTACAAAAAGGCTTGTTACCTTCACTCAAAATCTCCCTGACTTGATTTTTTCTCACAGTTCCTTGAAATTTGACTGAAAGAGGTTTGCCGTTGAATCATAGTTTATTGAAAAAATTTGAATGATTTTTTTTTCTAAAAAATTCCATAGAACCTTGATAACTTTAACCTCTTCAAGTTGAATACCTCCCTAAGTCATTTTTTTGAATCCCTGTCTGCATTTCCTTAGAATCAGTTCATTAGAAACCTCTCCAGCTCAAAGGTGTTCCATCTCAAACCTCCGTAATGTAGATTTTTGAAGCTTTTTGCTATTTTTTTCTTGACACAGGAAAGAGAAAAACAATAAGAAGTAAAATTGTTTTCTGGTAGGAATTGAAAGTGATAATTGGGCAAATGACCCTGCCTCCAAGTTCAGCCTCTTGTCAACTCATTTAGGAAGCAATTCAATGCTTATAGAGTTTCACCATTTACAATTTCCTGCAATTCTTCCATTTCCCACAATGAAAATGCTTGTTCTCCCATAGCTGGAAACTTTCCCCACTCAAAATAACCTGAATTCAATTTTTCTTCCGTGCTCTTGAAATTGAAATGCAAGAGGTTTGACTGTAGTTCACTTCTTTCAGGAGATATAGCTTTCTAAAAAGGAATTACGATCCACCCTGTATCGGTACGAGTATAAACTCAAAGTAAAGCTGAATAAAAATGTTCGTGGAATTTCAGAAACACCATGTTTATTTTCCATCGCCAGGTTTCTTCGTCCAAAATCCAAGTATATAACGAGTGCTGAAAAAATGTCCTCCAGACAAAACAAGCAAACACAATCACAACAAGAAGAAAATACAATCAAATGCGTAAAAAGCACGATCGAGCTTCGTATGGCAAGTTTCCTCATTTTGGCCAGCTGGTCCTTTTCCTGCCAAAATGTCTCTCTCTCTCTCTCCCTCTTCCCGTTATCCCCTCCTCTCGCAAAAAAATCCGGGGAAAGGTAGAAAAAATAATTATAATAATTGCCTCTTGTCTGATACAATGCAAAAAAGGCAAGTGCTGGTGATATTCTTGCACTTGTCTTCTTTTTTTGGTAGCCTCATAAAAGAAAATTTCCGGGTAACTCGACATCCTTGTGTGTGTTTCGATCCCCAGCAATTCAAGAAAAGAATATTTTTTTTTCTTTCTTGCGTGCGGACATGAGTATAGAGGGCACAACGACAATAAAATAAGAATAAAAGAATTACAATGTACAAAGAAACAATCCCCTATTATATACTGTCGAAAAATTCGAACGCTTACAAAAAAATGCTGAACGTGCAAAAATGTGGCTCCTTGCGCACATGTAAATTTTCGCCCACACGAGGAAAAGAAAAGAAAACAAAAGGTTACGAGGGCTCAAAAAAAAAAAGAAAAAGAAATGAAAAAGAGGGGGAAATTTGCTTTTTTTTCACGAGGTTCCTTCATCGGAAAGTTGTCATCGACTAATAGTAACCATCAACCTTGTCTCCGAATTCTTGTGGTGGGGGCACCCCGTAGGAGGGACTGGGTTGCTGTGGCCTTTGCTGCTGGGCAGGTTGCTGCTGCTGCTGCTGCTGCTGGGGCCTGGCAGTCTGTTGTTGGGGCCTGGGGCCGGGCTGGGGTCGGGGCACAGATGGGACCTGCTGCTGGGGCCTCTGCTGGACGGGTTGCTGGGGCCTGCTGGGGGCTGGCAACTGGGGCCTGAGACCCTGCTGTGGTTGCTGAGGTCTTGGGGCGGGTTGCTGAGGTCTGGGAGCGGGTTGCTGGGGCCTGGGGGCGGGTTGTTGGGGCCTGGGGGCCGGCTGTTGGGGCCTGGGGGCGGGTTGCTGAGGCCTGGGGGCCGGCTGTTGGGGCCTGGGTGCTGGCAGGTCAGGTTGGCTCTGCTGCTGAGGAACCTGGGGTTGCACTGGGGCTGGCTGACGCGGTGCCTGGGGCTGTTGGGGTCTGGGCTGCGGCTGCTGGGGTCTCAGCTGGAAATTGAGAATAAAGTAAAGACAGAATCAGCAAGCAAACAATTGTGAAATTCATCACAGCAAGCAAAGCAGCAAGATTTTAGCTGTGCAGCATCATGATTTATTAAATGCTATTCCAAAAATGGCAAAGCTTTTGAAAATCAATTCATATTCTGATTTTTTTTTTGCATTTTGTAAAGACAAAAAATGGTTAGCAGAGCATGGTTCATCATTAATGGTGGTACCTTGCAATTTGACCATCCTGAAATTCAATGGTTGAACTTGCTGGGAGGTGGATTTGAAATTCAACATTTGCCTCACCATTTGTCCTCCTTCAGCCAATTTTCTAGGTTTTTTTTTTAAATGCTGTTCCTTAATTTTACATACAGTATCTCATTGCAATTCAACTGCTTTGCAATTTGAATCTAGTTCAGCAACAGATTAGGGTCAAATTGCATGTGCTTAACTTGATGTTTCCAAGAAGCAGACACTTTTATATACCTTCCATAAAGTCTATCAAGTAACAATTTTTCAAGTCTTGAAATTTTTCATGAAACTTTGCTGGTTGACTAAATGAAATTTTTGGGGAATTTGCTGGTCTGAGAAGAAATTTAATGGAAATCTGCCAGTCTGCGGGCCCAGCAAAAAAGGTTGAGGAACACTGTTCTAGACTGAATGCTTTGTCTTAAATGCCCACAATAAATTTAGAATATGTTTTTCTTTTTCCTTTTCATCCCCTGTATAGAACAGATCATGGCTCAATAATTAACTGACCTGTTGTCCAAACTGGCCAGCTCCCTCAGGCACTTTCCCGATCTCGTCATTCTTGCCAAAGAAGCTCTCTGAAGAGCCGCAGTCCACGTTGAACCACCAGTCGCAAACGAAGGCTTCTTGGTTGTACAAGGTTCCGTTCGGGCACAAGAAGTCAACTCGGGTCAGGCCACCTTGAGCATCGTCCACGCACACGTGGAACACCTGTTAATCATCCACCGAATACAGTAAAAAAACAAACACACACGTGTTCACGTCAAATTTGCATTCGAATCGCTGTAGTCATGTAGTGACAGGATGGAAGTGAACTAAGGTCCGTTATTAAAAACGGGAATCGATTCATCGGGTCATGCAATATTTCTTTTTCCTTTTCCTCCATGATTTCTGAATTATATGGAAAACATTGAGCAGAGTCTATATTTATTCTTGGACGGGGAAATAAACACTTGCATTGAATTTGTCTCTACTTTAAAATTAGCACATTTTTTTTTCTATCAAAATTTAGAGGGGAAAACGTGGTGCACGTCATATATAGTCAGGTATACATTTTTCAAAAAGTTTTACTAGTTTATATGTTGCGTGCAATAAACTTGATTATACTGCGGAATTTTGGACCAATTTTAACATAAAAATCATTATTTAAATGGAAACCATTAAAAATGAGTCGAAGTAAGGTTCAATTCATGCATACATTCAAATCTGGGGGTTCCTACTTTTGAAATATTGCACTTTTTGACTGAATAAAAATGGTTGCATGTCTCACCTGAGGGTACAATTTTATCAACATTTTATTCTCAAAAACCAAGTGCGCCCATTACTCAAAGGGACCATATGGTAATTGAGTAAATATGGCACTGCATTTAGAATTTTTGGAAATTGCTCGTATGCTTAAGTTTTCTGGAAATTAAATTTTAAATAGTATTTTTCTTTCAAAATGTGCCTCAAGCCAATCCTGATACAAATTTTATCCGTGTTATTGAAATAAATATGCCCCAAGTTTTTATTTTTATGAAAAAATAATGTCTGAAAGAAATGAACTCACTTCCGCTATTCCAAATGTTTTGCATAATTTAAAATAATTTAACCTGAAAATTAACTAGTTCTTGCATGAGCATCAATCACTTAAAAATTGACAATCTTCTATATCCAACTAAAATCTGCATATATGAAGGCAGCTCGCAAGTTTTTAAGAAATCCTTCGATTTTTAAAACTTGAAATAAAGAAAGTGATGTGGATCAGAAGAAAAAAAATCTTCCCCCCCTTGCGATATCTTCTCACAATATATATCTCGAGAGAAATTCAAGACAGGTCGAGAAACGTTCGATGGTGTGCAGCGAAAAACACACGGTTTCTTTCCGCTCGCGTCTCTCAAATTGCAGGGCTTCTATTGGAGAAGGAGAAAAAAAAATATGAACAAAAATGGAGCAGGTTCTCGTACAAGTATAATCAATATTTTAAAAAGGAACGAGAAAAAAAAAGAAACACAATCATCTTCCGAGTGATTGCTGGATCCAAAGCGGGAATTATGATAATGCGGCAAGTCACGACACGTGTCACGCGAACAGGGAATTAAAACGATCGGCGATTCCTGTCCTGTCGCAATTCTTGGAAGAAGAAGAACCGATGACCCCCAGGTGAGAAAAAAGAACAAAATAAAATTTCACACATCAGAAAAAAAAAAAAAAGAAAGGCAGACGAGAAGAAGTTTCCGGCCCTGATCGAATGTTGATTAGTGCCTTGGGGTTCACTTTTCCGCAATTGATGAAGCCGTGATTTCCGGCAGGAAAACCGCAGACAGTCTAAAACGATTGCACAACGCTTCTCCTTTCGGAAATCAGCAGGTTCCATCAATTAAAAATTCAATTTTTTGAAATTTTGCGGCGATTTCATTAGCAAATTTCACCTTCAAATGCCTCCCGGTATAATTGAGGTTGCATTAAAATCTCTTTTTTTTGCTTTGCAGCGCAATATTATTCTTGCACGGCTTGATTAATGACGGAAACAGCAAGTTTAAATGCAAGTACAGTACTTGATGAAAATTTAAAAGTAATGAACATCTCCGGAAGAATGCCTGGAATTTTCCTGTGATTTGAAATTGTTGGCCAAATACTGTTGGGAAATATTTCAATGCTTCAACTAAATTCTGGGAAAAGGTACTATTAGGCGGAAAGAGTTTTAAATTATCATACAAGCAGGAGAACTGAGAGTTTACAAGAATATAAATCATGTAAGACTAACCACACCCAATATTCACAGAAAACTTTATATTTGCTGGAAAAATGTTCACCTTTTTAATCATCTCAAGTTTTTAACGAAACACTCATGCAAAGGGGTAATAATTTTTTAAAACATGGTATCTACATGTAACGCAGGCAAAAAACAAGGTTTTTTGGTCTACATTTTTATTAAGTTGTATTTCCAAGTAAGATGCGCATCCCAATTTTAATTACTCGAACGCCTCCATATTTCACTATAATATTAAATATTAAGATTTGAATTTAGACATAAATTGAACCTAAATTCAACTAATGCTAAATTTTTTCCATAAAAATAAGTTTTTCTTTATAAAATTGGTCCTAAATTTCCCACTAGAATCAAGTATAATGCACATCCCAGCTTCTAAAACTGTTTGAAAAATTTAAACCCAATTATGATATGCACCCCCAATGTCCTTTCAACTTTGAGAAAAAATGGTGTGCATGATTGTACTCAAATAAAACCAGTGAATGTAAAAAACGTATTTTACAAATTTTGATGCATCTTCATGAAGAAATCTGCAAAATCCTTCAAATCTTACTGCAGTGATGCCTCATGCAAATTGAAAATTCAAATGAAAATTGAAAAAACACAATTGTGTCTTTTGGTGACATCTACCGAGTTTGCAGAAATTTTCTATTCAGGCAGACAAAATTATAACGTTCAGCCACTTGCATAGATGTCACCAGCAGCTGTCACAACATATATCCTAACTCAGTGTTCCCCCATGGTCTGCTAACTGTTGCTGGTCTGCAGAAGTTTTTTTGCTGGTCCACTAGAAAATTTCTTCCGCATAATAAATTCATTAAAAGCAGTAACGAAGTCTATAATTAAAATTCAAGAATTTTAGAGACAATAGCTGTTGAAATCAACTGATGAAAATGAATTTTTGGGTTTTCTCCTAAATGTCCTAATAGCAATTCAGACATATTTTCATCTGCTGAAATGTATTACTTTTTCCAGTTTTAAACCAGAGCAACCTGTCTTCAAGTCCAGAATCAAATTTTGTGAAGAAATTTCCTCTTTATAGCTGCTTCGTGAGTTCTTAACTTAATTTTTGCCAGGAAAGTTTTCTGGCATAAGTGCTATTTTAAAATTGTCCGCAGATTGTCATTGCGAATTGTAAGGAATTTAATTGTCAGTCCGCAGAATATTGTATGAATACATACGCCTGCTTGCAAGGGATTTTTTTTACAATTTGCTGGTCCACAAGCACAAAAAGGGTTGAGGAATCTGTCCTAAATTATATATATGGGTCTGCCATATTATTTAGGAAATTTCCAAACACCCCCAGCTCTCGCACAAATTCTCCTCGTAAATCATCGCCATAAGAAAACCCGTTACTCATGAAGAAAACACGATGCTTTGATGGAAAAGAAGCCGCAGTTTTCACAAACAAAAGGCCACCAGAGTGTTTTCGGAGCTGACAACGAATGTTGAAACAGGAGTTGATATGCGGTTATTTTTGACCTCATCTCATCAACAGCAGCAGCAGCACAAAAATCGGGGTCACACAGAATGTTGCAACTCAATTCTGGAGATGCAAAATAATTGCGCTTCGGGGGAAATAAAAGTAACCCGGGTTGTGTAACTTTATCCGAATGATGACGAGAGAAGGAAAAAAAGAAAAGAAGGCGACGGAGTTTATGTAGAAAGAAATATTTCACCACTCTACATATAAAGTGGTGCTTCTTCTATATATACATACGATGAGATGAAGAGTGATGGGATTCGCGTTCTATTGACAAAATAAAAACTGCTGAATCACCGCTGGAGAAAAATACGAAAGAAAAATAATGCCAACCAAATTCCGAAACATCATCCCTCGAATAAAAATGTCTCATAAACAAGCAGCGTTATTATCTTTACTGTTTTCGTCTCCATTATTCTTCTTCTTGTCCGAATGTGAAATGAACAACAAGTTATTTCTTCACATCTATTTTACCAGAATTCCACAAAGCTTTTCCCCACAATTGGAAATTAGAACCGGCGTGAGTCACGGAATGAACAAAAATTCAATGGGACTTGAGATGCGGACGAAGTTATATCAGAATATGTCCACATGTCGAAACACGTTCTTCCTTCGACTTCAACGGAGTAATATTTAATTAGCTCTCGTGTTGAACAAAGATCAGCAAAAAATTCCCCAAAATGGGAAGAAAGTTTTTTTCTCAAGATCAAAAGACACAAAATAACTTGGCAAAAGAAAAGCACACATAATTTCATTTTTTGACATGAAAAGGAGCCAGAAAAGTAAAAAACAAGCACAAGTATTCCTACAATGAGCACAGATGATGGCGAAAACTATGAAAAAAGAAGAACAAATTTAGCCTGTTCTACATGTGACATTATACTGAATTTATAATAAGATTTATTTTCTCTATTTTTGTAAAAATGAATTAAATATTTTTTTCGAGAGATATCAAAATTTTGAAGAATATAAGTTTACCATTTTTTAAAAATATGTTTGTAAAGAGTTCATGCATATGGAGACATTGACCGAATAATGCTGGAGAATATTTATGTAGTTTCAAATGTCCTTAAGGTGAATTGTCCACATGTCGGGGCGAAAAAGCGTTCTTCGTTAAATTTTTTTGTAATGAAACTTTTTTTGCAGTCTTTGGGGGAAAAAAGCCGTTGATTTAAGGAGGAATCACGGGTTCATTTCCCGTTTGTTTTCATTCACAGAACACACAAAAGGAATAAATATTCCGACAATCTGTGACGGAATGCATTTGAACAACTGTTTCCTCGATGATGATGAGAAAGTGAGACCGAATCCAATTTCAGCTTTCTTCTCATCACCGAAGAAAAATTTCTTCGTATTTTTATACCTCAAAAAATAAAATGAGAGTTATCATCTTTTTTTTAAACGAAAAAAAATACTGCACTGAACTCGAGAACTTGCGAGACAAATATTTGCAAAAGGTCAACAGGGAGCCATCAAGTGACGCGAGAGCGTTGACTTATTGTCATTATTTTTGAAAGTTGTTCTCCGCCAGCGAGAAAATTGTGCAAATATATATTTTAACTTGAAAAAACTTCGGGACGCATTCCAAAAAATCAGAGCTAATACACCGCACCAAAAAAAAGTCGTGCAAAAATTGAACATTCATTCTTTTTACAGTTGTAACTTTTTTAAATAATTCGATAACTTCACCAAATTTTAAAAAGCATTCACCCATTTTTAAAGTAATTTTTCGAAGCATTTTGATCAGTGCATGAGCAAGATTTGCTCGCAGTTTTTCAAAATATGGTAAAAAGTGAGTTAGTTTTATAGTTTTAAATTCCTTACAACTTTTTCTTTGATATCTGCAAATTCTACTAAAGAAAGGGCTCCACGAAAAATAAGCTTTGTTCGAGGACATTTTGATTTTCGTATTACAACACTAAGGTTGAATTTGAAGGTTTCGCATGAAAATAAGCCATTGGCGAGGAAAAAGTTTCTCAAGTAAGCTATGCAAAAAATCGGCGAATAAATGCTGCTTTCCGCCAAGAACTTTTTTTTAGTTTATTCACAGTAGTATTTTCGGAAGACATTTTCATCCAACATTTTGATACTCAAAATATCCCGTGGCACGTTTATGACAAAAAAGTGTGAAAGAATCGCAGTATGAACAGCAGCGAATGTTGATTATCCAATTTTGAAGTCCCTTCATTCTAGCTTAAATCATCCATTTTGATTTGGAAAATTGTCGTTTAAAAAGTACTGAAGAGGATTTCGATTCTGGATTTAGATCACATCGCAGAAAAAGGTCGAATCATCTTTCGAATTTTTTTTTCAAAACTCGGTTCATTTTTTTCAGCGATGATCAAATCGAAAAAAAATTAAAAAGCTTTTTGTTTTGAAGAAATAGATACGCTTCAAAAAACTTTTCTTTTCCACTGAGAGACTCACAATAATGAGGAAGATAACTTCGCAATCTATGTGAAAAATTTCGAACCATCATTTCAGAGTTTTTCGTGAATCGGTTTATACTGATGGCAATTTTCAGCAGCAGAAAGAAAAAAACTTGCTAGTGATCATTCGCATTCGCAAAATCATATTTTTTTTTCATCGTGTTGCGCATGTTTGAATTGCGAAGCAGATTTCGTCGCTACTTGAAGAAAATTTGAAATTCTCCATCAGCAAAAAAATAAGTACTAAAAAATAAATGCTCTGAAATCGATTTTAGTGTCCTATAAAATCTGAGTTTTTCACAGCTGAAACTTTAATCGGAAGTCGGCATGAAAATGCACTCAAACTTGTCGAGAGAGGCAAAAATTGAGCAAATATTTGAATAATCCTACAAAAATGCCATCAGGAAACTTCAAATGTTACCGTGCTGCTTAAAAAAACATCATTGGGATTGCGAAGAATTTAAAAGAATCCCCTTTTAGTGAGAGAAGTTCATCAATTTCACTTGAATTTCAGCATAAGTTTTTCTGTTTTTAGAAGCGGAATTATAATTTTTGCACGTCTGAAGTCTTGCGAGGAACTTGCATAAATGGAGAATATGTTTAAATTTGAAAAGAATCCTGATTCAAAGAGAGCTCCAAACTCATCTGCAAATTTCGGTACATTCTAATCGTCAGCTAAATTTAGCCACAACAAGATCATGAGACGAACTCCAAATTTTTGACTGCCCAAAAACTTTTCGAATGCCCCATTTTCAACACATGGGAACAGGAGTTGGAATACAGAATCCAGTTCCCGAAGATTTATTCCCAAAGGGTTCTCGGAATGAAAGAACTGAACGAGTGTCGAGAGATCAAGTAAATCTGAATTAAGTACGGAAAGCGGTACTTGGAGAACTTCATCTTGACTCTCACCGTGTACTGTTAAATCAGCACACCAATAATCCGAAGAGCGGGAATTTTCTGCTCATAAACCATAGAATCGAAGGATCAAGGTTGGACTTACCTCAAGCTCTTGGAAAACTTTAGAATACGATTAAAAGAAAAAAAAGATTTCCGAACTGAACCTCTCTCAGCAGTTTGAAGTTTAAATCATACAGATGAGAATATTTCATTAAATGATTATTCCAGAATATCAATAATTGCAATTTCCCATGACCCTTTCCCAAATAAGTTGATTTTTTTCAGCTGGTCCCTTCTTTATTGAAGTTTGACATGAAGATGAGGTGCCAATATTTTTTTTTCTCCATTGGATTAAAAATGAAAATTTGTTTCGTGAAGAAAAAATGTTGACCTTTCTTGACCGTTGAAAAAATTGATGCAAAAAATATTGCAAACAAAACATTAATGCTGTGGAATTTCCGATTTGCGTACTGTATGAACAAACCTGACACTGAGCCTGGATATCAGCATAAAACCCGCCGTTGACTCGTCCATTGCAGGCGAACCCGGTCTCAGGGATGAATGAATGAACAGAACACTTTATTTGCCGCTTTTCAGCGTTCACAAGGTTCACTCAAGATTTCTACAACCAAACCCCCCTTCCCACCCAACCTAAATCCAAGCACTCAATGAAATTTTAATCACTTCAGAGCAGGAAAGCACTTCAGTTTGTCCAATTTGACCATAATTTTTTCTGGACTATATACAGCTAAACTGCAAAGCGGCTAAATTGTGAGACACTGAGTAAAATTAAGAAACTGCAGCATAAAACTCAAGAAAAGTGGCTGAAGGAGGTCAAATTGCAAGTCAACCTTCCAGCAAATCCAACTCTCAAATTGCATGACAGTTAAACTACAAGATGTTAATACAAACTGCATTCAATTCTCAAGGGAACTTTTGTACTAACTTCAGAAGAAAAACTTACTGGGATGGAAATAATTGAAATTTAGTTGAATTCAGGATAAAATTATGTCTGAATTCAAATTTGGGTATAATTATTTTTAAAAACGAGCAGCTTTAGAGTCACTAAATATGGATTGAGCATCTTACTTGGGAATATATTTTTATTTTTTTTAAATTTACTGAAGCCCCCTGGTGTGTGCCTTGCTTGAGGGCACATGGTACTTGATTAAATATATCATATATATATATATTATATATTACACTTACCTTAGTTATACTGTACAAAAATTCCCTGCTTTGGAATTAAGAACTGCTAAAACTTGCAGTAACAGGATTTTTCATTATTTTGGCGGCCACACTTTCTGCACAACTTTAAAAAATATATTGGACTTTTTCCAAACTTATGCCATGGTTCAAAAATGAATTTTTTTTTTCAATTTCCAATGCTCATGGGCACACAATTTTTTTTTAAAATATCCCAAATTCGCCATGCAAGGCCAATGGCAGAGGCAGTCATTTCCAACTTGCCTGAGATGTTTCTATGTATTATTTTGGGGGGGTAGTACTTCTTGGTTCAACAAAAGACCACCAGAAAAAGCACCTGATGAGTATTCAGAAATCTTTATGGGACAGACAAATGAGACAAGTTGACAATACTGAATGTTCAATGCCAACATAGCACCAAATGTTGTCCGCACCTCGGGGCCCCACTGCAAAACTGCGACTTACTTTTCAAAACGGCACAAGAAAATTCAAAACGAAAACGATGCGAATCGAATCGAAGTGATTGAAGGTCTCTCATTGCTGGGATGAATCCGCAAGCATTTCTCTTTCACATCTTCGTCGGGGTAGGTGTGAAATTTTGCAGTCATCAATCGAAAGGGAGAAGTATTCTCAAATTATGAATTGAAAGAAAATCTCGATGGAGAGGAAATTCCGTTTCGGAAATGAGAGGAAATCTCAAATTCCTAACAGGATTCTTCGGATACATGTACAAGATGCGGACTGAAGATGCACTTAAAATTGTAATTGCACCATCAAATTCAACTTTGAAATTTGAGTCCCGCAATGTGAAAGCGAAACATCTGATTGCCATGGAAAATGGCGCTTCTGCAATTTCCATCGGCAGAAAAAAACAGGAAACAACGTCCGGACTATCATCCTGAATTTGTGCTTCTTCATCGCTGTTTTCTCGATTTCTCTCAAGTTTTAATTTTCGGCTCGATGGAAAACCTACCTGATCATCAATTGCAAAAAATATATCCTTCATTATTCTCTCTGATCCTCTGGGGAAACACTTATTGAGGATTCTGTTCGGTATGAAATTTAACGTGTGGGGAAAATCGCCTTCGTATTATCATTGTTTATGAAATAACGGAGGGTTTTATTCATATCATCATTTAAAAATTTCCCAAAACGTCTCTGAATGCTATTTTGTTGCGAATGAATTAAGCCAGGATATTTGCATGAAATTTTGCAAGTACTGCATTCAAAATCTGCCATAAAAGCTAATAGCGGCGAGTCAATGCATTATTACGAAGGATCCACAATAAGCGAAAATTATTTCGGAAAAACCGCGAATCCCGTAATCGAATGGTTTCAAGTGAAATATTTATTTGAAAGTTTGATCAGAAACTTTGGAGTTTTTCAAAAATCATGGGAAATAAGAACATAGAGTAAATTCACAATTGGCTAGAAAAAAATTGTCTTGTTCTTGATTATGACTAAGAGTAAATCAATGATAAATTTTAATATTATTATTGTGCTGAGCAGCTTCAACTTGTTCGAGAGAAATAAAAATTTAGAAAAATGATTATTTTTCAATTTCTCCAGAAATGGAAAAATGTTTGTATTTCGAAACACTGTTCATATGTTGTGGCAGATTTTTACGAAAATAATTCGTGTCACGTTAAGTCGAATTTCCCGTATGTCATCGGGGTATCACTGCATTTCAAAGTTGTTTTATTTTTCATCATTCCTGCACAACCAGTTCATAAATAATGGGTTAAAGAAGTCGGGCATTTTTAAGGACGTCCGACGACGACTTTGCTTGAATATATCGATGGGTTTTTTTTTTTTTCACGAAAAATGGGACTAGAATCACGGACCTTTTTCGTTTCTTGCCAAGATAATGGAATGAAATTTTCATGCTTTTCTCTTCAGCAGGGAAATAACCAGTGTGTGTGTGTGTGTGTGACTCAGTTTTGAAAGTAGGCTGTGGAGGAAAAGTGACAACGCTTTTCGAGGGTTCAAGGCCCACGTGCATTTGATGACCGCTAATCACTATAACGCGCATCCGCAGACCCAGCACAACGAACAGCCGAGTCCCTTATTCCACCAAGTTCAAAATAGGTCCCATTGTTTTCCACTTGCATTCCCTTATTTACAGCTATTTCGTGACCCAAGTCAAGGCCGGGATGCCCAGCAAAAAAAAAAAAGAAAAATAAATAGAATGAAATAGCGATGAAAGATGAACCATCCATCAGTTATTATATACAGACGAGGAAGAGGTTCTCGCAGAAATTCTAAAAATTCACCTTCCATCGAGATTATTTATTCGAAAGTGAAATAAAAATGCCCATCAATGATGATTGAGCCAAGATTCATTTCAAGAAACTAAACCTGCCCCATATGTCGTTGTTGAAAGTATTTTATTTGGGCACTGAAATCTCCATTTTCTTGCTTGAAGGTTCAACAGAGGAAATAGCTGAAGTAAGGATTATTGAGATAAATTTATAAGAAACATCTGGTGAAAAATTACGAAAAAGTACAGGTGATACCTTGCAATTTGACCTCCAACAATTTGATCATCCTGCAATTTGACAGTTGCATTTGCAGGGAGATTAACTTGCAATTTGACCAGCTTTGGTAATATTTTTTGCCTTTTTTGTACTGATATTTTTGAATTTCACAAAGCGTCTTGTAATAATTCAAGCGCATTGCAATTTTGCCCTAGTTCAGCAAAGGATCATGATTGAATTGCAAGGTACCACCTGTACCTTATTTATCTCACCAGAAGTACCAACAAATTCAAAAATATAGGTGAACTATCTCTCTAACAATCTTGTCTAATACGATTTTTTCTGCATAGTTGAATTTTCTTTTGGTCCCATGGGATTCCCTTTGGATGTTTCAGGGGTTCTCTGCTACAAATTTATCTCTGCAACAATTTAATTTGTATGTGCCATACTTACTTGTGGTTGAATTTTAGGTTGAGATTGAATTTAATTTTAGGTTGAAAATGCCAAAATTAAAAAAAATTGATGAATGAGAAGCGCACCTCATTTTTACAGACTGAGAATTGAAATACCTGTATTTTGGACATAAAAATGCAACTGGACTTTAATTTTAAATAAAATTGTTGTAAAATGGAGTATCAATTTTTCATCATTGCTATTTTTACGTTTTCTGTAAAAAAAAAAAATGGTAAAAATTCCCTGCTTTGGAACCAAATATGAGGTGGACTAAAAGTACATATTTTAACATTTTTAAGTGCTTATTTTCTTTTCTTCTTTGTCATTTCAGTGACTAGGTGCTGCTGGAATGAGTTTCACCTGTGTGTTGAACTGCTGATTGTCACATAATTATACTGCCTACCACCTTCCGGTGCCCCATTGTTTTCCCCTTTCTCGGGTCATTCGCGACTTCGGGGTAATGTTACAAATGTTGAGGTACTCTTCTTTGTCTTCTTGACAGTACTTGATTTTGAAGAAAGGCGTTTTTATGATGTATTGCCAGCAGCTGTGGGTCTCGTCACATTTTCCCCATATTACGAAACTGTATCCGTCTCAAAAGTTTTTAAAATCGTGGGACAATAAGTACTGTACTCAGTTTTTTTTTTTTTTAGTGGCTGACGAACTTCCAAGGCAAAAATCTTTAAGAATTTCATTTTGAACATAAAATTTCTGGAATCCGCTCTAGAATTTAGATGCCACATCTCCTTATTTTTCTATTGAATACAGACCTGTACATAGAGACGGGTTATCACCCTGAAAATCTGCATAAGCACCTATGCTGAAAATTATTATCATAATTAAAATTACCTCTGCAGTTTTGAAGTTATTGCACGACATTCTGTGCTGCAGGAATTCTTCTCGATTTAATTATTGAACTGAATTTTCAAGGAAAAATTACTATATAATCTTCAGCGAAGGGGATTTTTCCTCACAAAAATTAAACTAAATACAGTACTGTACTGTACCTTTACTTGTAGATCTTTGCATTTATTGACAAAGAACTACCAAAATATTTTCTTTTTTGCTTTTGAAAAATGTGGATACGTGATGTACTGAAATTGTGAAGAAGAAAAGAAAATAGGCAGTTAGAAATTTAAAACATGTACTTTTCGTCCACCTCATACTTGGTTCCAAAGCAGGGAATTTTTTTTACCAATTTTTACAGAAAACTTAAAAATGTAAATGCTGAAGAATTGATACTTCATTTCCAGAAAAAAATATGCTTAATTGTAATATATGCATCTGCATCAAGAAAAAGCGTGGAAATTTGTGTGTAATTGAAAGAGAGAAAAAAAGCATACTGTCATAGTCCGAAGATCCATCCCCGATACCGCCTCCGGTTGCTGGCGGCGGTGGCGGCGGCCCGTAACTGCGGCTAAGTCCATTTTGGGCGGCCGCCGATCCCAGGAGTGCTGCAAAAGAAAAGAAAAACGCCCAAAATAAAAAAAACTATCCAGTACAATAAATTCCTTGAAATAACTCAATCTATTAATAATCTTTAAAAAAAGGTACGAAATATAATATAAACATAGTTTAACATTCACCGAATAGACCGGAAAGAGTGACAAATTTCCGAGCACCGGAAAAAAAGAAAAACAAAATTGCAAACGGCACACGGTGGAAAAAATAAAAATACAGAAGCTTGAAAACACCCACGAAGTTAGACTAATTATTGACCTTGTTTCCGCGGTTGGTTCAAAGCTTCCTCCTTATGCCAAACCCGTGAAATTTCGACAGGTTATGCGGAGAAAATGGGCCAACCCAAAAGGTTACCCACTTTTCTTCCACTAACGAAATCTCCGAATTCACGGAAGTTCAATAACTCCGCTGTAAGCAATTTCAACAGCCTAATCTTCGTTGGAATTGACGTTTTTTAGCCTTTCAAAAAGCAAAGCGGGGCTGGGTAGGGGTTTCAAGTTTTGGCAGACTAAATTTTGTACGGGTACCAATACTGAGAAGGTTTTTTCGCGAGAACCCCTGAGGGGCCCGATGGGCGTAGAAGGAACGTGTCGTGAGCGAGGTCAGACGAGGTCGTCACGCGAATCGCAAACGCGTGCGAGGCTCGGCAGAGTCGTGTCATTAAGCCAAAAGAGCGCCGTTTGCACTGTCTCTTTAACAAAAAAGAAAAAGAAATTGTAAAAGATACAAAAACTAAATAAAAAAGAATCAATGACTTTGTTGTCTCGGTTTACAAACAGAAAATCAGAGAAGCGAGGAAACACGATACGGGGCAGCGCTTGCACGACTCGAACGAGTTTTCCTGCCCATCATCAATTTTTTGCTTGTTTTGTGTTTATTAATATTTTTTCCTACACCTTTGTTTATTTTTCCGACCTCGAAAACGATGACTTGTAAAAGTTGCAGATGAACCTGTCCTAAAAAAAATCAAGAAATAAATTCTTTCAACAACAAATAAAAGCGATCGAGTAATGCTTCATGAACGATTTTGAAAGGTTTCGTAATTCATTGCGGTATTTTAGAATTCCTTAAAATTGAGTCCCTTAAACGCTTTCAAGAAATCTAAGCAAGCATACCAAGTTGTTTGTCTGTCTTATTGCACTTGAAAAAAATCTTCAGGGAAAAGGCAATTTATTTTTACAGACTGATATTTGATCATTTCCCAGCGTAAATAGTCAGGCTTCGGAATATTTCGCATAAAATAATGCTGATGTAAAAGAAAATTGACCATTTTAGGGCCACATTCTGAAGAATGCTCCGATGCCAAAAAATTTACGCAAGTGCTTTTGAAGGTAGAAAATGGCCGTAACATTTAAATTTCTGCAATCGAACGAGATCAAAATAATCTTCCTTCATAAATTTGTCTGTCGATTCGGCATTTTCATCATTTTTCCGAAGAACGTCAAAATGAGGCAATAATGAAAGTTTTCAATGATTCCTTCGAAAATTTGACCAATTTGCGAGGTAATAGGTTAGCAATTTTGATGAAGATCGCAAAACTCCGCGAAATTCCCCAGTTATCACCAAAATAAATAATGATGCACCACGAGGAGACACGTTTCGCAATAACAGAACCCGCAGTTTCTTTTTTTTTCTGTTCCTCTCATCGACAGGGAATATATTGTAATTCAATTATTTGCACGAGGATAAAACTCGACATATTTCAACACACAAGTTTGTAATAAAGTCGTCTTTCAGCGACATCATTTCAATTAAGCAACTGCAGCTGATTTTTCTTCGTCCGAATTATTTTGGATCCGTTTCTTTCCTCACAGAATTTCTCGCAATTACTGAGCATCCACGGAAAGACTCACGACTGCCTTTGTGAGTGTTTTTTTTATTGTTGATATTCTTGTGTATATACACATGTTTTTTGTTGTTGTTACCCTTTCATACAATAATACCCAAGTTTTTGATGAGTGGTATCGAGTTGCTCACGCGTCTCAATACAGTATATGAAGTCTCCATCAATCCTCACAAACGAATAACCTCTCTCATTTCCCACTGACACGTTGTGAAATCCTGCACATCACTGATCTAATGTGATGACACCCACAGGGTTCAGACTGGAACACGAGGGGCTTTTTTATTTTATTTTGGCGTGCCCAGGGTTCCACTTGATCACTTATCTCAAGGTCCTTGATTACCAGCAATTTTCTCGGGGGTCTCGTGCATGATTCCATCGTGTCATCGATCAGCTGGATGATTACCATGCCTTTTCAATTTTGAGACGTTAATCTCTTGAACACTAACAGGCTGTTTACGGTGAATGAAGTTTGGGTTTTTTTTTTTTTTTAGAGAGGTACAGTATATTCAAAAACGTCATCCGTAATTTTTGAATCTTAGCTAAAATTCAAGTGCAAATGCATCTAAATTTGTCGAGGATGTCTGTATAAACAAAGAGTGATTTTTCTTTCAAGAAACACATGATATGAAAAAGTCAAATTTCAAGGGACCACAAAAAATTGACTTAAGGAGGTTTGGAGATGGGGAGGTTTCTATGTAGTGAAACAAGCATTTTTTTCTGGGAATGATGAAAGAATTTCCAGAAATTGCAATTGGTAATATTCTGGGCCTTGAATTGCTTTTTAAATGATTTGACAAGATGCTGAACTTATTGGATGCAATGGTTCATTTGACCAAGTAGTGTTTCACTTCCTTTCAAAACACAATTAAGTTACATTTTTTATCCATTTTATCTTTCCCGTGTGAATAAAATGGCCTTAGCCGAAAGGCCTCAGAAAATTTGAGTTAGGGAGGTTTGAGAGGAAAAGCATTAAACTTGGAGAGGTAATTAAATGCATTAATTGCTTCTAAGGGCATTGAGACAGGGATTTTAAAAAACTGACCTATGGAGGTATTTGACTTAAGGAGGTTTGACTTATGAAGGTTCAACTGATGTATGTTCTATGCAAAATCAGACTTGAGAAATGATCCTATCCATAATAAGAGAAAGAAAAATGCATTTCAGGGTGACTCAGGGTAAAGCAAGAAACATTTTTACCAAAATCATATATAATACTGTTACCTCTAACAGGAATATCTCTAACAGGAATTTCTTTCCTTACGAAAAGCCGATAATTTAGATCTAAATGCCCGACTGAAATAGACCATTCGTCGTAAGAAAAAACATTCAAGATTTTATTCACCGAATGAACAGCGAACAAATGTATTGTACCCGTATAAATTCTGAGATTTTTTTGTTAGTGAGAAAGTGCGTATTTTACTAATTTTATTCGCAACCCTTTACACAAAGAGGTTCAATTGTTGAGAAGAAATATTGTATTCGATAATATGGAAACGTATTTTCGTTGGGGTAAGGAATATTTCAGAAAAAAAATTGAAAAAGTTCAAGGTATCATAATTCCAGGAACAGGGAAGGAAAAGTATGGAAATAGTGAAAAACAATTCCGGTTTTCGTTACCTGA
This sequence comes from Notodromas monacha, assembly GCA_905338405.1. Taxonomy (NCBI): domain Eukaryota; kingdom Metazoa; phylum Arthropoda; class Ostracoda; order Podocopida; family Cyprididae; genus Notodromas; species Notodromas monacha. The sequence goes on from CAJPEX010001132.1 coordinate 19,704, forward strand.
AAAGTTGAACGATTCCAAATAGTTCAATGATTGTTCAGAAATTTTCGTTATCAGACCGAGTCGGTGAAGGAAATATTAAAAATCTCGAAATGTTCCTGAGCAGCGATTTTAACGTAATCACAAAATCGAAATTAAATACTCACGAAAAAATCGGAAATCCACATACAATTTGACAGCTACTTTCGATTCGTACTTTCAGAGAAGCAAAAAATGAAAAAAATAAAACCTCTGAGCTCTTTCGCAAGTCTCATAAAATCTGCGAAGATGCTTCACTGTTATCGAGTCCATCTCAACCCATCTGTTTCAAAAGCTTATTTCGATTCCTTCGTGATGATAAACTCAACCGTTGGTTCTATCATTGCGCAAACTGAGAGAGAGATACCAAATTTTTAAAAGTGACCATCTGTTCTTTGAATACGTTTTCATAAAAATAAAATCATACGAATAAGCCATCGGAGGATAATATAATTGCGTGAAGAAAACTTCGACGCGTGCGGAAAACCGCGGAAAAGTCTCTCATCTATCAAAAAATTGTATCCTTCTGCGGTTTTATTTTACACACTCTCACGAAAGAAAAACAAACATTTCTTCACTCCAAACCGTTGAGAAAATTTAATTACATTTAATCGTCGAAGCCTCAGCAGTATAAAGACTTCGTCAAAATGTGAAAATTGGGGAAATTCATCTGCAGCCATTATTTATACAAACAAAAATGATTCATGGATGCGTGTTTAAATGAAAAATTGTTTTTTTTTTATATTCCTGAGAAGAAGGCGTGCATTAATAAAGTACGCTATAATCCGAAGCACCCGAGGGAATTAGTGGACCCAAGAGTCGGATTAGCGTTCCCCCGGTGCAAACTTTCTTGCAACACCCGAGTTCTTCTTCTTCATTCTCCCTCATTCTATATATTACTTTAAAGTTTTGTTTTTTCTTTCCTTATCGCACCACAGTGAAATGTTTCACCGCAGGAAGGCCTTGGCTGCTGATTTCAGAGGCATATATATACTGTACAAGTGTGTATTTCTTTCAAAATTGTGCGTAGCTGGATTCGTCGAAAAAGAAGCGAGAAATTTAGTCAACTTAACTGTAATCCTATTTTTCCCACTCACTTTCAAAAATAATGACACGAAAAAAGAATTGGAAAAAACCGTAACTAAGTTTTTCATTCGGTGCTGCGCATTTGCATCAAGAAAACCGTCAAAGAACAAGTTGAGTGATTAATTTATTCCTCACGCACGAAGCCAAAAAGTACTCGAAAGCCCAGCACGCAACAAAAATATGGTGACGTTTACAATTGTTCCTTGTCAAATAAAATGCCCATTTTTTTCATAGATAGTCCAAATGTTAAGTTAACTTCATGTTTCTCATATTTATGCGATAAACTTGCTGCAAAAACGTGAGAGAATTCACTTATTGATCCTGGAGGAATCTTACTTTTCATCATAAGAATACAATTTTTTAAATGAATTCAATTTTTTTCGTAATCCTTTGGAATTTCTCAATGAAAATTCCGAAGCTTTTTTGAATGTTACACCTGCGCTGCACATATTTGCATATTGAGTAGCAACGTGGAATCAATATTCAAAGAAAAATGATCACAAGCTAATTCAATATTTTTTTTAGAATATAATATATCCCTTTCGTGATCATCACGGTGATGTCACAATCCCCGATTTTACGATCTATAGTCAGCATCAGGTGCAAAAATAATCATGATTGAAGGAATCGAAGGTCGTCATCGAAAAATTTTTATGTTGAGTAATAATCAGCAATGATCATTTCTCGACGTGAATAAATATGAACCACAGAAAATATCTTGTAAATTCCTACAGTGAAAAAAATATATCAAGAGGTTTTGTTTGTGATATTCTTTTTGCCGTTCGATCAATTTCAGAAAGAGAATTTCGTGCAGAACTCGAAGAAAATTGTTTTTTTCTAAATATTCTCGTGATTAATAACAGCACAAGATGAGGAATAGGCGGGTTTCTTCTTCCCTCTGTTCAAATTAGCACGAAAAGCATCCCAAGGACACGAAGAGCGTGTTGTTCAGTACTTTTTTTTTCCCAGGTCAGCAACAGCGATAAAAAGTACTCGAGTGCGCCATTATTCACGCAGATTTCCGGGATTCTCGGGATGGTCGCGAAATCTTGAAAGTTTCAAGATCAGAAAGCTGCGGATTTTACAACTTTTAGCGCTTATTTCCTTGTCGATCATCGAACAGAAATGAGTAACGGAACCGATTGAAGCGCATTCGTGTTCGTTTTTTTTCGATTGGTTTTCGGCTCGTTTGGGCTTTGCAAAAAGTTATGAAATACAACCGGCAATCATCCAAAGGGATTGAAAAAATAAAACTTTTGTGAAACCTCGCATTCGGAAAAAGTTGATGCATCACTCGTAAAAATTTGATCTTTCAAAAAGATTATTATTCTCAACATCCTGCCTTGATTACTGTATCAAGTTGTTTCGGGCACTTTCAAGTACTGAAATGCGCTCGTTCAAAGTTGGAACAAATCTTCAAAATATCGTTTTGCAACACCTTGCTTCATTCAAGTTACGTCACGTAGAATTGCGGAAATTCAGCAGAATTTCAAGTTCTCAAAATCGAATGGGGCCACAAAAATTAGATCGCAATAATTCAAATAGAATTCGCGGAGAATATACTTGACATCATGACCAAAAAAAAAAATAGGTCAACGAACGGTAATTTTAAAAGATCAAAAATTCTTGAAAATACCTTTTTTTCTATAATGAAAAGTAAACTCGTAGAAATAAAATCACAACTTTCCGAACTCACCTACGGCGAAAATCGCGACGAACTTCATGATGCTTTCAACTTTCTTTCGAAATGAGTTTGAATTCACTGCAGAAAAACTGTTCGCGGAATTCAAAACGCAATCATCAGATACAGTCCACTTGCAAAAAAAATAGTTTTGGATCACTTGCGGGAGAAATTCACTTTCATTTATTTCGTCTTGACTTCACAATAGTGATTAATCTCAAGTCCACACAGAGGAAAATGCTTTCAAAACATTTACGTAGAAAGCTCAAGAAATTGAAGACCAAGTAATTCTAAAATTTCAGTGGAATCTGGACATTGTTCCATTTTTAAACGTTCATTACCATCAGAGACGAAATCGCTTTTTTTTTAGAGACAAGTCGTTGCTATCTTGCTTCAGTCACGAAATTTTTTTTTTTAATGAGGAAGATTCGCAGGAGAAAAATATACACGATGACCTTGAAGTTGTGTGCATTCGAATGCGAAAAAATTTGCTGTTCTTGCCTTCTGCACATGAAAAAAATGTTTTCTGGCTCGTAATTTTGCAACAGGATTTCGAACACAACGTTTTTTTTATATATAGGTATACTTTTATTATAAATGTGCAATAATTTTTTTCTTGTTGGTCTTCGAACTTATTGTCGGACAGACGAACGAACCTTGCGCGCGTTTCGCAGGTTGAGACTGATTTGAGACCCAGACTTGGTTCGTCTGCTCATTTTTATACTCTGAGCCTGAAAAAAAAATTTTTTTTTGCCCCCTCGGGCGGTTCATCGCGTTGTGTCATCTTCTTCATTCCATCCTCCTCCATTCTCCCATTCCTGAGCGTTCTTATTCCAGTATTATTATACTTTTTTGAATGTACATGACGCTCTGCTCCGGGGAACGGAAAATTCCGATTTATTTTTTGCGAACAATTTTTTTTTTATGTATCCCGGGGGATCGCTTTGCCTTGCACTATATACGCGAAATGAACTGCTGAAGACATGCGGGAAAAGGATCTCTGGAATTTATCTGGTTTGACAGGTAAAAAAAAAAAAAAAACCAATCATCAAAGATATCCAGAAGGAGAAATTCCTGCTCAGAAAAGGCTCAGTGTTTATTTCAAATCACATGCTGAAAATGCCGTATTTTATTGATTTACGTGATCGAAAAATACGCATATTTCGACGAAAACTCGTGATTCCTGAAATGATTGATCATGGCGATCGTAAATTGGTTTTTCGCGGAAGAAGTGGTGCTCCGCTGAAGAAGGCCGACTGCTGCATGAAAACGGCTGATTGACTTTGAACTTGAGCCGCAGAAAATTGCACTTGCGCATGAAGAGGGTCAGGAAATTATGCTACTTAATCATCAATGTATAAATATTTGTAATTATCGAACCTTCATGGAAATTCCGGCGTGAAAGCAACGAAGGTTGTTGTTTGATTACACGCCGGCATTGTTCCGAATCATTGACCATCGGGCAATAAAACGGTCGGCTGATCACATCCACAGTTTTCTCAGTGAAAGATGCATCAATAAACGAGAGGCACATCCTGCGCAATTATGTTTTTGCACTGACACAAAAGCCATGGTATCGTCCAAGGCTAGAATGGAATTTTAAACCCACAGCTGATTTTCCCACGACGAATTTCCGGCGTGACCCTTGAAAAGAAATACCATTGTCATGTATAGACATTGTCAAGATCAATGACGTATTTCATTCATCATCTGAAATTTATTTTCACCTTGCTACGAGGAAAGAAATGTGAATTCAATTGATTTTTCATCTTTATATATCACTGAAAACTTGTAAATTTTAATGTGCGAATCATCTATGATTTTTTTCTCTCTGAGATTTCATTGCTTTCAACATGATTTCCAAAAGTTGTACCAGTCCACGTCAACATTCTTTTATTTAAATTCGTTTGCTTTAAATCTTGTGCAGCAAAGTCAGGATATTTTTGCAAAATTTTGTGCCGCTGTGCACCGGAAATTTAAAACTCCCACTTTTGTTTACCAACGCTTAAGTCTGGAAAAATTCCAATATTTTTCCAAGCCTGCAGAAACTTTTGAATGATAAATAAAATAAAAAAAACCTCACTGGTTTGCATTTTTACTGCATCCCTGGCAAAGGATTTGCATGAGAGAATCCTGGAAACAATGGAAAATTTGCCTCCAAGATTTCTCCCAACTTTGTCATTCTCATCCTGGGAGTATTTCAGTGACCTTGGGTCAAACTGAAATGGCGCACCCCCTAAAAAATCCCGATTCCCCTATACTGTGCCACGAAAAAGAACCCTCTGCTATTCAATGGTTAAAAATGATATTTATAAAATGCATTACCTGTTTGTTCATTTTGTGTGATATTTTATGCAGAATATTTTTCATGGAAGTCCATAATATTTGTGTAGAAATTAGGTAAATTTTTGAAATTAATGATGTCCTGCATCAGCATTTGAATGACTATACTTCAGATTTCTTGAAGTGTCATGTTTCTTATTGAAGACCACAAAAATTATTTCTATTTCAAAACCAAAGAAACACAGTTCAAATAGTTTTAGTGGGTCCTGTTAAAGTTGACCCGCGTGAATATTATAGAAATTCAACTGACATCTATCAACCAAGCCATGGTTCAGAATTTATACATTTCGTAAAATTTTGCATAAAATTATTGTCTGAGAAGTTATCACAAGAAAAAAATTAATTTATCTGCATTATATGAATATTATTTGTGAAGTAGATGAACTCTTGGTTATGGTTCCGAAATATGCTTCTGTTTGTTCTCGGACAAAGAAAGGTTCATTTCAATCACAGAGCAATAAAGGAAGGCAGGATTTTTTAATGCATGTTCATTTCGGCATTTACAAAGTCCCAGCTGTGCTGATTTCTGAATGAATGGAGTAAGGAAAATATTGCATGAAGGCAGCTGAGCTAAATCTATTGTCTTCCAGGAATAATCAGTTCATTCCTATGAATGGAATTTGGAAGAAACGCTGCCTGGTGAGAGCCTCTGTCAAGGAAAGATTGCCATTGTTGAAAACCAGAGAAAAACCCTAAATACAGTACACCATTTCTGAACTTTCGCATTCCTAATTAGTTTTTTTTCTCATATTCCTGCACTTGAGCCAAGAGTTTAAAATATGCTTGTGCTAAAAATAATAATCGAAATTTCAAGATTTTCACGTAACCATAAATTTTTGCAAGAAAAATAGTCATTCAACTTGTTGAAATGCAAAGTGACAGAAAGTTGCGCATGGAATCTTAACTTGAACACATAGCTTTCAATTTTCCATCAACCAATGAGTTGAATGCAGATTGTTTCCTCATTTTTGTTATGAGAATTTCATTTTTAGTTTATTCAATTACAGCCTATGATTGGAACATCAGCCCAACAAAATGCATTTTTCCAGTCCACACTCAAAAACATGCAAGCAATGTTTGCAATTGAACAAGGATCTGAGAGTAATGCCAGTTGAGAAGTGAAGTACAATAGAATGAGCTTACTTCCTTGCTACTTTCAAGGGTTTTTCTGAAGTCGATGGAAAAGTAGATTGGGACACGTTTTTGTGTCAAGATCCAGCAATTTTTACAGTCTCTGATTGGATTGGAAAGTTTAGGCACAAAAAAGAAGGATTATATTGGCATCCTGGTTTCATTTTTTTTGTGAAGCAAGGTTCAGACTCAATTTTTTGCTCTGCGTGGTTTAGGAGGCTCTTATGAAGCCTGTACCACTTTTTAGAAAACCACGAGTAAGAGAAATTATCGTATTTTGAGGTACCAGATGCATTCCTAAAAGTGCAAAATTCTTTATTTTATATCGGAGCCAGTTGAAGTTGAACCTCTTCAAGTCAAAATTTAGGTGATCAACCAAGGAATTTCCAGTTTTAGGGAGGTTTTCAGTTTAGGAAACAAGCATTTTTGTTGGGGAAAAGGAATAATGATTAGGAGAAATTGCAATTGGTGGATTTCTGGGCCTTGAATTGCTTCTTTAATGGGCTGAAAGCATGCTGAATGTGTGGGCAAGGATTCATTTACTCAAATATTCTTTCACTTTTTTTTCAAAGTTTGTTATGTTACATTTGTATTGCTTTTCTCTTTTGCCTGTGTCAATATTAGCCAAAAAACCTCCAGAACATTTGAGTTATGGAGGTTTCTGGGGGAAAACCTTTGAGGAAGGGAGGTTTTATTGCGTTTTTTCTAAGGGAATTCCAACTGGGACTTGAAAAGAATTCAACATAAACAGGAAATTGACTCTTTAAGAGATTTTTGAGTTATCAAGATCCAACTGTACATCAGTACCTCATTGCAGAACAAATTTAATTTGTTTTTTGCAGTGATTACTTTACGTGAGGTGTTTATTAGGCAAAACATGATTTCCCAATGCAAACACATCAGTTTTTGTCACATTTCAGGCTTGTTATCTGATAAACATTTAGTGTGTGAAGTACTTAAGCATTTGTCATGCAGATTGTTTGTTCTGCAGCGTAATTTGTATGTGCGGTACATACCACTTGATTTACATACAGTTGAACCTCAATAACTGAAAGCTCCATAAATCAAAAATTTCATTGTGGTCAACCATGTATGTGCATATCCAATTACTTGAATAAAAATCTTTTTGAAATTTCAGAAACACTGAGTCTATTTTCCAAATGAATTCTGCCTCTATAAGTTCTGCATTCTGTCAACTCATTCAAGAAGCAGTTTTTAAGGCCCAGAATATCAACAATTACAATTTCCTGCAATTCTTCCGCATTTCCAACAACAGACATGTGATGGAATGTGTTGGGATGAATCTGTGAGAAGGGAAGACGGCCTGGATGTGGGAATGTTGCTTGAATTTTTGTGTGAATGCTGAAAAGCAAAAAAAAAAGCTTGCTGTTCAATTCAATTCAAATTCACAACCGAAATACTTTTTCCATCAACTCAAAACCTCTGTCCAAGATCAATTTTGTTTTGCTGCTGGTCCCTTGAAATTTGACTTTGTTTTATTGGAGAGGTTTGGCTGTTTAAGCCAGTACAGTCAACCCCCATCTAACGGACTTGATTTGTGCAAGGGACAAGTCTGTTAGACAAAAAGTCCTTTACACAAATTCAATTACATAAAAAAGTAAAAATTTCAATTTTTAACACTAATTTTAAACCAAAAGAAGTCTGTTTGGCGGATTTTGTCTGTTGGGCGGGAGGAAAAACTGCTTGCAGAGCTGGTCTGTTTGGCGAAAATCCCTTACATGTGAGGTCTGTTAGGCAGGGGGCCAATGTATATAGTACTGTACTGATGTACAGGATCCCATATAGTGGTGGAGTGGGGGATCGATTCGAGGAAAAAGAGACAAGGGAAAAAGAAAAGTGCTCTGGTTCATTTCGCCCACGTCACACTTGTCTCAGTCACCTCGGGTCAGTCGCGGCCTTGCTCATCTCGGCTCAGGTCTCTGAAGCCGGTAATCCACATAATCGCAGCATCTTCCGAGTTCCGAGTCGAGCCAGTCAAGTCACGATCCGTTTGTCTATCGATTCCCCCTTGGGTGAGATGAGGAGGACGACGAGAGGAAACTCTCCATTTTCCTCTCCTGCCCGTGGGGTGGATTATGGGAGGAGAATTCGACTCACTCACTCGATATATATATAATACGGATAGTAATTCACACCAGCAAGCAGGCCCGAGCTCTGGTGGCCACTTTTCACAATTACAGTCAAATGTCAGCAAATAAATGAAAATGGTTGAAAACGTGTTATTTTTGGCATGATTGTGAACCTCATTGTTGTTGTTGTTTGTAATATGTGCAGCAGTTTCCCAAACTTTTAAATGCCCAGAAGAGGTTGAATTGATCGATTTTTTAAAATTTCGAAAACTGTGATTCTCATAATGGACCCATGTTCTGGAATAATTATAAGTGACTGTATATCAACCTTTCTGCAGCAAAGTCAGAGTATTTTTGAAAAATGGTGTTCCCATCAGCACTGATGAGGAAAAAAAAATCCTCATTTTGAGCCAATAAAGGCCCTTTAGTTGGGGAAACATTTATTTTTTTCTTTGTTCCAGCAAACAATTTTGGCTGATCAAAAACTTTCCTCGGTGGGTGGTATTTTTTCTGCATTCCAAATATATAATCATCATTTCATATTTCTGAAAAAAAAAGGATTTACTCTCCTTGGATCTTACTCTTAGTGACCTTCAGTCAAGTTTGAATGTTATGACGGGGAAAATCTTGAATTTGTAATGGAATAGAAGGTAATCCACTGACATATGAGAGGTAAACTGAATTGAATAATCATCAAAGCCCATGCAGTATTTTGTTCAGCAACCCATAGATATGAAAGGAAATTCCTGTTGCACAAAAGTACAGTATTCTTAGCTTCAATTCTTGGAACAGTATCCAAACAAACAAGTTGGTGTAACAATTTAGCAACAATGAAAGACACAAGAGAGACTACATTCAATCCTTAGGTGATCGTCATTATGGGGAATGCAAAAATGTTGAATATATTTTTTGAAAAGCCTGACCGAATTTTTGAAAATTTTGCATTTGAAAATCTGAACTGATCAGTTTGATACCTCAGTTAAAGTGTGAAACATGGTGAATGCCTTTTGACTTGCTTACCAATATTTATTGATGGAAATATGTAGCTACAATTATTTTATATGAAGCTTGGAAATTTTGAAAAAAAATCCAAAATTTGTGAAACTTAGCAACATTTATTTGAAAATGTTACATTTTTTCTTCATAGAAAATTTTTTGGAATCATGCACAATACTGTGTGTAGGAATTTTTTTTAATGTTCGCAATCATATACAATACTTTTTGTTAGGTTTATTTTACCATTGAGTCATGAATATACGTGAGCTACGCTTTGCTTCATTCTCAAAATTCCAAGATAATGTCACAGAATTCATCATGATAACATGATCAGTAAAATACACCTGACTATAAAGTAAGTTATCAACCAACATCCGAGAGTACTAAAGCTTCGAAGTGTGAGATCTGGAAGTTACTTGCGAAGATATTTGCAAGTTTGATCAATAATCCCAGTAATCTCTTTGTTTTTTATTGCCGGGGAAGTTTAAAGTATCAATTAACGGCCTGTCTATAGCGAGAAGTACTTTTTAGCACTTATGATTGTAGTAGAAAAAAAAANNNNATTTTTTTTAATGTTCGCAATCATATACAATACTTTTTGTTAGGTTTATTTTACCATTGAGTCATGAATATACGTGAGCTACGCTTTGCTTCATTCTCAAAATTCCAAGATAATGTCACAGAATTCATCATGATAACATGATCAGTAAAACAAACCTGACTATAAAGTAAGTTATCAACCAACATCCGAGAGTACTAAAGCTTCGAAGTGTGAGATCTGGAAGTTACTTGCGAAGATATTTGCAAGTTTGATCAATAATCCCAGTAATCTCTTTGTTTTTTATTGCCGGGGAAGTTTAAAGTATCAATTAACGGCCTGTCTATAGCGAGAAGTACTTTTTAGCACTTATGATTGTAGTAGAAAAAAAAAACGTAAAGCAAGGTACTTGATGAAGAATCACTGAATGAGAAGTAGAACAAAATCAACTAGAAAACCTCTCTGAAAATACGCAAGAACTTCAATTTAAAAATTCATCACTTCACTTCTTATGCATTCAGGTATGAGATGTCAAAAAAAAAACATGTTCTGCCCTTGAAGCAAGCAAGGCCGAAAAATATTTCTCTCTCTTCATTTCCTAAAATTGTTTCAATCAAAGTTTATTTCTTTAAATGACTGACCTTGATGATGCTACGAAAAAATTTTGCAATCCCCACGTGAAAACGCAGTAGCTAAATAACTCATTTCATTTCCAATTTCGTGAGAATGTTTTTCATCTAAATAAAAAACCTACCTTCAAAATCAAAACAATAAGTCAATTCCAAGAAGAATTAATATAAGCTCTGCCTTTTGTTCAGGAAAGCCTTTTCTCAAAAATTGCTTCTCATTCTCTTTCCAGTGCAGGATTTCATAGTTTTTCAAAACCAATGCAACATTTGTTTCAAGGTTCAGTCAATTTCTCGATTTTTCCGGCGTCTATCAATCACTAACATTTATTGCCTCAAACTCTACATAAAATAATAATACTGCTCAATATTAGACACCCTTTAAATAAAACTGACTGTTGATAAATACTGTACTAAACATATAGAACCCGCGAAAAAGAAGAACTATCTTTAAATAACCCGGCCTAATAAAAAAGTAAAGGGAATGGGTATTTAGAAGGTTCATCAATTCATTATCCTCTAATAAAAAATGAGGAGCAAATTATTTTCGGAGTCTCTCGGATCTCGGATGACAGCTCTATTTAAATGTAACCATGTTGACAAAAAAGACCTTTACGAGAAAGTGGCTACGGGGCGGGAAATTGATTTCAGTTGTAAAGTTAATAATTTGTAGAGAGGGACTTAAACTTTTCATAACGTTTGGATCGGCGGTCAAACGCAAAAGCCAGGAAAGAATTTCGCCGTAGCGCATAAAATGATTTCTGCCAAAGAGGACGTAATTCCGGCAACCATCAAGTCATCTATCCCACATGAAAATGTCCGCATGATTGCCAAGATAGAAAAAAATAAAATTGATTGGAATGAAGAGAACAAGGAAATTCGACTGAAGGTGAAGAGCAGGAAGAAGAAGGATTCTTCGGAACTGTGCCCGTGTGTGTGTGTGTGTGACCTAGATGTGAAGGACGCGCCTTTCTTCTGAGAAGACACCGTATATTTACTACGAGTTAACAGGTATTCGTCTCCGCTTTAGGTTGCGCACCCAAAGATCATATATATATATCTGGGGGAGAAGATAAAGAGATGAATGACCCAAGGTCGGGTCGGTTTCATCGAAAAGAAAGCCTCAGGATTCTATTTCTGCCAGACAAAGCCAGCTCTTTTGTATTTCATTCTTTTTAATGAACCTGGATAACGAAGCGTTTATGTGATCACTCCACCGAAATCGCGAGAAATCTTAAAAATAGTCTCAGTCATGTCATAAAAAAAGAGCATTTAATACAATATTCACTTGAGTAGCACTTGCCGTAAGTATAAGACGTGTACCCTGGTTTTTTAGTAACACATTTTGATAAAATTGTATCCCCAAACAAGACATTTTCTGCAAATCTAAAACATCAATGTTTCAAAAATACAAACACCCATCATGAATTGAACTGGAATTCATCTAATTTTTAATTTTTTAAAATAATGGAATAAGTATTTCTGTCAAAATTGGCCCTAAATTTTCCATATTGATATCAAATGTTATGCACACTTGAACTTCTTAACCCTTCTGTGGCAAAGTGGCAAAGAATATTTTCGCAAAATTTTGTGCCACTGGGCACTGGGAATAAAAAAAAACCTACTCTTTTACCAAGGGCTAAGTCGGGAAAAAGTCCAAGATTTTTTTCTAATCCTGCAGAAAATTTTCAAAGAAAATTTAAAAAATCCCTGGCTGGGTGGCGTTTTTTCCTGCATTCCTGGCATAGGATTTGCATGGGAAAATGTTGGAAATAAAAGAAAATTTGCCTCCCGGATTTTTCCTGACTTATTAGTCCTCCTCAACCTGGGCGCATTTCAGTAACCTTGGGTCAAACTGAAATGCGATGCCCCCCAGAAAAATCCTGACTCTGCTGTGCACTGAGAAAGAACCCTCTGCCATCCAAGGGGTAAAATACTTGAATAATGTACATACCTGCTATGACCTCATCTTCATCTCAATTTTGAGAAAAAAGGTACACATAATACATGAGTAAATACAGTAATGCCATATATTCACTTGAGTAATACCATGCACCCTGAAGTAAGACAAACACCCAGGGGTTTTCTGTTGAACATTTTGATAGAATTGTATTCCTGAATAAGACACACAACCTCATTTTTTTGTGAGTCGAACACAGCAATATAATTCGAAAATGAATATGCCCAAATTTACTTATAAATTTAACTTGAATTCAAATAATGTTAAATTCCTTCCAACTTCTACAAGAAGACAAACTTACCCAGACTTCTTAAAATGTGGTTTTAGTCTATATTTTTCGTAGATTTCAAGATTCTCAAGAACTAGGGAAGGTAAAGTTCGAACAAAAAACTGATGGATATAACTCGCAAGCTCTTTTTCAAGACCACCTTTATTGGCAAAAGAAATGTCCTTCATGTCAGCACATTGTTATACCCGGCTTCTGCGTTGATTGAAAATTTGTATTAAGGAAATGGAATACATTACTCCAAGGCTTTGCGTTTTGAGGTAACCGTTTTATGTCGAATACCTTGATTTATTGTCCATTCTTGACCAACGAGATTGAGATTTTATTCAAGAAAAAAGCACTGGCGTAAATAGCCTTGGTACCGGATTTTTTATGGCATCAAGGTTTACCAATATATTGGCAGAGCATTCTCTCAATCATTGCGTCGTGGATTCGGATTTCTTGGATTTCGCTTCGTCTTCTGGTGTCATCGTCAAATTATACATTCCGAACAAAATTGCGAAGTTCATGAAGGACAGATAGAAGCGTTGCTCATCTCCGAAAACCAATTTATCCAAACGCAGGATATTTTGATGAACATTAAACCCTTTCAAGGTCACTTGGAAATATTTGTAAATTGCACACAAGCAAAGATGTTCTTGTCATTCCGCTTTACTTGAAGGGAAGGCATTTTTAATCTACACCCATCACTTTAAGGACGAACTGTTTCCATGGAACCTCCATCATTTAATCCTCTATAAATCAAATACGTTTCTTTGTCAAAATTTTCAAGTCCCTGCCTGAATTCCCTGGCAAACAATGCATTAAAAACCTTCCTAACTCAAAGGCTTTTCTCCTTAAACCTCCATATTTTTCATTTTCTGGAGGCCTTTTTGTTATCATTTTATTGATACAGGAAATGGACAATTGATAAACTTGTTGATTTACATTCTATGGAGGGAAGTGAAAGATTAATTTGGCAAACTTGCCTCCAAATCCAGCATCCTGACAACTAATATAACCCTTGTGTTATGGAGAAAACATGAGAGGAAACCAATAGGTTTGGAAATCATCAGGTTTCCTCCTGTGTCAGCAGATAAGGCAGTAGGGTGATTTTGTTGATTTTTCTATTTTTGGCCAATCAGAGGCCAGGGAACATGCAAGAATGTTCTGGATTTTTCCGGTCAGTTCACCTGACCAGACAATTCCAAAAAACCAATAAAAGCTGTTATCAATTCAAATTTCTAGGCAGCCTGTCCTGAACTCTTGCAAGGAAAATCTTCTTCACTTTTCCTGATTTGTCCACAAATCTATGATTCTTATGTATGCTGTGATCTGATCTTGTGATTCAAGTAAAGTATGTTGTTTGGATTGATAGTGTTTACTCTCAAGAATTCCTAATCTTATTTGACTCTGCTGAAAACATTCAATAAAATGTATTCAAACTAGGAACATATATTTAAGGCAACCCCTTGAATATGTGTTCTTGGCCTCAAAAGACTGATTGCATTTGTTTGTATTTATTTCTTTTGTGATCCTTGATTTCACTTTGGTCAGTAGTGTGTTCTTTTGAATTTTGCAGCAGTGCTGGGATTTTTTGCAGGCTTCTGTGTTTCAGTTTGACTGCAGGTCACAGAAATGCAGCTTTGGTTGAGTAGCCCAAGTTGGGACAAATCCCATATAAAGAAAGTCATTGTACTAATAATCCCCCAATGCTAATACTATGGCAATAATAAAGAAAAAAAGGAACCCAGTACCAGTAGTAACCTTTAACTTTTTTTTCTTGCAAATTTGTGTGCAGGAATGCTGAAAACATTAGCATTTTTCCCAACTTTGGCTCTTTCAATCATGTTTGTTTCTCCCTTTTTCTATTTCTTGGGCAAACAATTCTTCAGAAAAATGCCGGCTCCACTGCGCTTGGGTTAAGAAGCATTGCAACCCCTTGATTGGCAACATCATTGTTTCCATTTGGTGGCAAGGCCAGATTTGTTTGCTCTCATGTGCATTTCAGCTTGACACAATTAGATCACTGAAGGGCATGTAGGCTGAGAAGGCCTATGTCCAGAAAAATCCAATAAGAATGAATCCTTTTGTTTTCAAAAGTCGCCAAGAATAATCCCATGCTAGGAATGCAGGAGAAACTCCACCCAATGAAGGATTCTTTAAAGTTCTGATACTTCTGAAGCATAATTTTCAGCAGGATTAGAAAAAATGTCTGGCTCTTTCTGCTCATGGACCTTATTGGCACAATAATAAATATTTGTTCAACTTGCAGTGCTCAAGAACACAACCTTTTGGAAAAATATCAAGAGTTTGCGACAGAAGGGTTATTTTTTTCAGAATATCACCGATTACAACGTCCGGCGATTCTTCCTTCGTTCCTTTGACGCGAGAACTTGTTTCCCTGATGGCAAACCTCCAAAACTGGAATTTTTTGCTGGTCCCTTGAAATTGGAATTATTGACCAGGTTCCACTTCCTGTATTTTTTACAGATAAAAATCAAGCAATGTTTCTTTAAATGTCAAGGAGCCACTATAAAATGAATAGAGTGAAATAAAATGAAAAGGACACCATAAACACTATTACAGGTTTGATTCCTGCAATTCCTGCTGGGGTCAGGGATAAGTTGAATGACCTTCAGGTTCATCGCCACTCGGAAATGTCGCCTCTTAATCCCACGGAAATAACGGGAATCCAGTGATTTTCACCGACGTTAGACCGGAGACAGGAAAAAAATATAACCTCGATGACAAATACAATCAATAAAAATACCGCCCTAAAAAACTTGCCACTACACTTGTTTATTGTTTCTCGGAAAAAGCTCGGTCCCATAAACAGAACTACTTTATCGCCGTCGTTTTTATCTCATCTATAAGAAAATCTATCTGCAGCAAAAAATCGCGACTTCGTGATTTTCTTTTCATGAACTTTTCCCCCCTATCTTCTTCAGCAAATATTAAACCCGCTGCATATTCAAGAATGTCTGTGCAAAAAAAAAATCGGCTGACCTGACCTGAGGTTTGCTTATCTCCACTGATTATTTTTGCGTTAGCTTCGAAACGTGCCAGCACGAAAAATAAAAAGCAAAAATCTTTGCTCTTTATTACACAGGGTAATTTCTTGTTCCGCCGCAATCATTCTTGTGGCTGGTATAAAAAGGGGAATAAACGTTCGCCATATAAAAGCAGCATCATTACTTCCGGAATCCGGATATTCGAACACAACCTCGATCTGCGAATTGTTTTTGGATGAAACTCATAAAGAGAGCCGCAAGTGTTGGGCATTTAAATGTCTCAGCAAAGATTTAGCAATTTGATACAGTATTTTAACGACTGGAGAATTTTACTGCACTTTCTGATGAGCACGTCAGGAAATGTTTTGCAGCGGAATTGCAGAAGGAATCATTGCGCATTTATGTGGCCAAATCTGGACCATGTGGAATGGCAATTTCTCCTTTCTGACCACAATTGTACATCTCTCTAATCCCACGTACATAACTTTTCTCACCTCAACTCTGCCACAATGAACAACCTTGTAAAGCAAATATTCATTTTCAAGTCTTTGCCTGGGTCACATTTGTTGCGCATTGAGATTAATGGGTATTTCAAGGTTGAGATTTCCTTTAAAATTCAAAGGGGGAAACTAAAGTAATAGGCTGCCAAAACAAACACCATTACAGCAAATTTTGGAATGATGATAAACGTTTTCTCATTTCCTAACAGAATGCCCATAGAAATAAACATTCAAAAATACAGTATATGTATACAGTAACAAACCCCCAGGCAAGGGCACCATTAGCCTGGGGAAGGTTACTACTTACCTAACTCAATAAACTATATATTAGTATATTCACATTTTTATATGCTTTTTATGCTTGCCTTCTGGTATGGGCAATTTGGCAAGGGATGACTCATCCTTGCTAATTTGATGGTTTTCTGAGAATGACTCACTCATCATATTATTTCAAATTTCCTGTAAATATATAAAGGATTGTAAATTTTTGATGGATCACTGGTATTTTAATTTTCGCAAAAGGTAAATTTGGCCTACTAGTACACATTTGTACGTCAGTCTAAGAGGCCTGAATACCATCCACAAGGGGTGTTCCCCACATGAGCTGTTGCTCCCATGAGGTTCAGATGGTTTCTGAGGATGGGGGATCCTGGTATCTACAAATGGGTCAGTATTTGCAGTGAAGAGAATTAGTTAGGGTGTAGTAATAACCTTCCAAAGTCCAGAGCATCAAATGTTTTTGAGTGATGTTTAGTATATTCTCCAGGTAGAAATTTCCAGACAAAAACAGGCACAGTCTGAAATTTTTTATCCAAATGTGACTAAGTGGTTTTTGTTAAATTCATGGGAGCTGTTAACTGATGACAAACATGTTTCCAAGTGGTTCCATGCAACATTATCATAAAATGAAGAGATTGGTGCATATTTGGTGGAATGCATGATTGAAGTTACTACACCCTAACTAATTCTCTTTACTGCAAATACTGTCCCATAGGTTCCTACCAGGATACCATGTGGAATGGCAATTTCTCCTTTCTGACCACAATTGTACATCTCTCTAATCCCACGTACATAACTTTTCTCACCTCAACTCTGCCACAATGAACAACCTTGTAAAGCAAATATTCATTTTCAAGTCTTTGCCTGGGTCACATTTGTTGCGCATTGAGATTAATGGGTATTTCAAGGTTGATATTTCCTTTAACATTTCAAAGGGGGAAACTAAAGTAAAAGGCTGCCACAACAAACACCATTACAGCAAATTTTGCAATGATAAGAAACTTTTTCTAATGTCACAACAGAACGCCCATAGCAATACGCATTCAAAAATATCTTTATAACAACCTTCCAAAGTCCAGAGCATCAAATTTTTTTCAGCAATGCTCAATACAGTGAGACCCCCACATGCAGATGCCTTGACCTGCAGACAATTTGACATAGGGACACTTATTTTCCCAGAAAATCAATAAATAAGGCCTGACATGAGGACACTGACTCAACATAGAGAAATTTTGTGATAAAATTGCAAATAAATTTCAGGCCAAATTACAAGAAACAGATATTTCCAACCCTAATATTGGTGTAAGAAATGTTATTGGGCATTGCTCTCACCAAATTACCATCCCTTTAGCTAATTTAAAAAATTAACTCCAGCATAGAGAGACTTCTACTTTTTTTCACTTGAATGTTATTTTTGTAGATGCCAAAACAGATATTTCCAACCCTAAAATTGAAGTAAGAAAAGTTCTTGGGCATTTCTCTCACCAAATCAACATCCATTTAGCTAATTAAAAAAAATTACCTTCAGCATAGAGGGACTTCTACTTTTTTTTCACTTGAATGTTATTTTTGTAGATGCCAAAATTTCAGTGTACAGTACAGAGACGCACTATTCAATGCTCCAAATGTTCTTATCAAGTTGAAAATGTATTCACTAATTCAAATTCAAGTGGCAAAAAATTTGTTTCAGGGAATTCTGAAGAATATTTCTTCCACAAAACCCCAATTAAAAAGTATTTAATGTAAGTCTATGGGAAAATAAGACTTGACTTGGGGACATTTCAATTTGGGGACACTCTTGATGCACCAATTACATACACATCTTGGGGTCTCACTGTATATTCTCCAAGTAGAAATTTCCTGACAAAAGACAGGCACACTCTGAAAATTTTGATCCAAATGTGACTGAGTGGTTTTTGTAAAATTTATGGGAGCTGTTAACTGATGACAAACATGTTTCTAAGTGGTTCCATGCATCATCATCATAAAATGAAGAGATTGATGCATACAGTACAGTATTTGGTGGAATGCATGATTGAAGTTATTTTTCAAAATCCCTCAGTTTTTCAAACAAAATTAATCCGAGAATGTCAGAAAAGCAAGATCTATTGTAAACTCTCCAATAAATGCCAAGTCTCCAATAAAGGCTGGTCTCTAACAAGTAGTAGAGCGTCTGCAGTGCAGACAAAAAAACAAAACAAAAATTGCAGAAGTGGGATTCAAACCCATGCCTGCAGAACCAGACTGTGGCCTGAATTAGCGCCTTAGACCGCTCGGCCATCCTGACAACTTAATGTTAATTGATGCATTTTCAAGTAGGCAAATTAATTCAAGGTGCAAAAGGCCACAGACACACGTTACATGACGTCCTTATTATCCCCCCCCCCCCCAGACCTCTGTAGGATCCTACTGGTTGTTCCTCCCACCGCGGACATTAAATGTTGGACCTCAAAGAGGTTTCAAGCTGGTCTCTAATAGTGGCCAGGTCAGGAAAAAAAAGTACTGTTCATGTTCTAAGTTTTTCTTTCCTTTTGTTCCAAAAATTCGATTGTTGAAAATAAATGCAGATCTCTCATACATGTCAGTCTGCATTAACCCTTTGACGGCAGACATTCCTGGCCATCCTGCAGCAAAGTCAGGATTTTTTGGGTGGAGGTGCATTTCAGTTTGACTAAAGTTCATTGAAATGTGCTCAGATTGGGAAGGCTTAAGTTTGAAAAAATCTGGGAAAATTTAATTCCTTTTTTTCAAAATTCTCCAATGCTGATCCTGTGGTAAGAATTCTTTAAAAATGCCCCCCATTTCAGAATTCATTTTAATTTTTTTGGCTAATTTTTCTGCAGTATTATTAAAGGATATTGGACTTTTTTATGACTTAGGCCAAGGTGCAAAAATTCAAGTTTTTACTTTAAATTGTCAGTGCTTGTGCTGGGCAAACAATTTTGCAAAAATATCCCAAGTTTGCTGCACAAGAGTTAGAGGCTGGGGGAGGGGTGTTTAATATTTCAAACAAATGTGGGGATGTCTATATTGAAGCATATGCAGTAATTGATTATAGCAAGGTAGAATATCAACAATTTCCCAGTCATCAATTTTGAAAATCTCATTATAACAAATTTTTCAGTATAAAAACTTCTTCTGGAGTCCAGAAAAGTTTGCTGTATAACGAGACTTGATTTTATTTGTGTATGGCAGAATGGAATAAATTTTATATTTGTGGCCACTGATCAGTAATTTCTGGAATAACACTGCTCCATCTTGGACGTGGTTGTTTCGAAATTGTTTTTCTCTCTCTCTCTCTCTCTCGCAGGTGGTCAAGCCAGGATGATAACTAAAAATTGCAGGCTTGCATCCGACCTGTGGTACAATTTTCTCGGGGCTTATTAATCAAAAGGAAGTCGGAGCTTAATTCTCATTATCTGAGCCTGTTTTGCATCCATCATTGTTATCCCCGGGGAAATTAACAACTGACTCCGGGCGACGATGTTTTCCTCGCTTGTTTATCCTGAGACCCCGAGACACGAGGTGGACATTGAACTTGGGTTTTTGCGGCCGTCAAACTCGGGACTCATATCTTTTCTTTTCTTTTATTTATTCTGCGCCTGATGGTTCCTGTTTCTGTTTTGCATCTTTTTATTTTATTTATTTTTGTGGTGCTTGCGTTTTTTTTTTTTTTTGGAGAGGTCTTCAGTGTTGATTCGGAATCCGGAAAATTACGTTTGATGAATTCCTGGGTATTCACGGACTGGAAGAAGTGATTCCGGCGACATTCCGGGTTTGGATATTGCCGAGCAAATTATTGCCTCCCGTCTGAGGAATGCTGAGCTGAAATACCTTCGGCGACGAGAATTTCAGCTTCCCACTTGTTGGACAAAACATGTTTTGAAGGCATTATATATCTTTCAAAGCTAATAATGGGCAGTATCCCGAAAAAAGAATGACTGCCCTGCTGGGGGCAAAAACACTGGGTTTACGCATGATGTTTTATCGAGGAAAACCGCAGCAAAATTCCCCGTTTTCTAATTTTTGTTTCGGCACTTGGTTTATAAAAAAAATATGTATAGATGAAACTCGAATAAGATGTATGCTGGTACGCAACTACGCGTCATAGGCTTCGATTTTTCAATGGAAATTCTCAAATTTTGAATTGGAATCGCATCATTTATGGAATTCTGCAATTCTTTTGATGGAATTCTCCTGGAATTGTATAAGTATAGTAGAGTTCCAGAAAGGATGAAAGCTAAGTTGCATCAAGGTGTGGATATAGGTCTGTAAAAGTACTGATGATTATCATAAACACAAAAATTTGCATATTTACTTGAGTATACCAAGTGCCCTGGAATGAGCTGGGTATGTACTTGAATATTTCAGTCAACAATTTAGATGAAATTGTATTCCCAAGTAAAACATGCACCCCATTTTTGTGACTCTCAAACTACAAATTTCAAGCAGAAGAGTACCTAATTTTGAATTTAGACATGAATTTAACGTGAGTTGAACTAATTCTAAATTTTTCCATTTTGCATTATATTTTTCTATTGAAATTGCTTCAAAATTTCCTTTGAAAATTAAAATTTGCACACCTAAACTTCTAAAACGTTTTGAACAATGTATACCACCTATGACACACACCTCCTTATTTTCTGCTCAAGTTTGATATACATGGTGCATCTAGTAGTAGTTGAACGAATCCAGTAACTAAGTTTGTTACTCTGCATTTTTCCATTGGAAAAGGGAATTCATACATTATTTGAAACACTTTTGTCATGCACAGGTTATGTGTCTCTGCAACAATATTTGTGGTGCAGGTGGTACCTTACAATTTGAGCCTAATTTGTTGCTTGTCAAGGGACAAATTGCAAATTTGTGAAATTGCAAGACAATATCAAATGGCATGTTTTCTGCATGGCATTTGATGTTTCATGTATCTCCACTTGTCAAATTGTGCAGCAGATGTTGAATTGAGAGTTGACCTCCCAGGAAATTCGACCATTGAATTGCCGGCTGGTCAAATTGCAAGGTACCACCTGTACCAGTCAAAAAGTTGCTGAAGAGAGAATTTTGTTGTAGAGAACCCCCAAAACATGGAGAGAGAATTCATTTGAAAAAGATGATTTGTTATATGGACAGTGAAAATCATTGCACACAAGATCATTGTAGAGAGAGCCTACCTTCATTCAAATCTAAGTGATTCGCATTTCTCTGAGATATTGCTCATAAAAATGCTTTCCTTCTTTTGGAATTTCTCTGTTATTCACATGAAAGAGAAATTCCAAAATGTTTATGAAATGCATTCCCTCACAACTTTCTGATTGATTGCTATTTCAATTTGAGTGAGCAAAAAACATGGCAGTAAGGTCATCAATTGTTACAATTTAATTCTTTTAAATTGTGGCCATCTCTGCCCACCTTAACACCATTTCAGGGGGTAAAGCGGAGAATATGAGAAGGACGAAGTTTTCGATTAAAAATTATATAGTAAGTGATCAGCACAAATCTGCGTTGGATTCACCCTAAAGTATCTGATATAAAATACTACTGTTCAACTGTTAAATTTCGGACTTTAGTAAACATTCTCATGATCCACTTCCTCATGTCAGATGGATGGTTAATCCAATGCGTGAATTCAGAAAATAAAAATTTTAAAGCAGGAATGACCTGAATAAATTCACAAGGTTGAAGCATTATCACTAAAACAGCTGTCTATAAAAAAAAGCACTGCATCTCGCAACAATAACAATATAAGCTCAGAGACTAAATCCCGGAATGCAAACTCTTGACAAAAAGATTAAAATGCAAGAAATAAAGCATCAGTTTTTTTTTATAACATCGTCATCACCATGGTTATTTATTTCTCGCTTTGTGTAATGCAGTACTAAACACAATAATCCCTTCATATCCTTCAACTTGGGCCAGTCACACGTATGAACGTGCAGCTTGACGAAGATCAAGGGGAAGTAACGTCAAGTCGACAGGCAAACACTTGATGCGCAGAAAAAACCGGTGCAGGAAGAAAAACATCATTAAATCAATAAGCAGTGCAAACCAATTGCAAAACACAGTTGTTCCGCCCTCTGACGCCGGTGCCGTGCTTTCAAATTGCGTAACTGCGTTTTCTTTCTTTCTTCCACTTCAAATGACAACATAAAAAAATAGAAAGAAGAAGAAGAGCAAGCCCCGAAAAAGCAGAAGATTCTTTTCTCGCTCACCGACGGTTTTTCTTTTTTGTTTTGCTTACGACCTGTGAGAAAATGAAGGTTTTATTTTTTCTGAAGAGGATTTTTTTCTTCAAGGCTGTTTAGAAGATAGAATGTGAGATTACATAGACATGTGCGGTGTACATACTGTAGTGGAAAAGGTATTACCGGAAATTGAGAGGTGTCATGGCCCCCCTGGGGTGAATGAGGCACTTTTGTTCTGACTGACTCACAATAATAAGGTGTGGATGGGAAACTAGAGGGTCTTCCTTTTTCTGATTCCAACCCTGTTGGGCATGCACGCTGTGTATATTAAAATACCTTAATGTACCCGATTCTCAGAAACGTTTCCCCCCTCCTCAAAATTGCAGTGCCAGGAACATCTTTGGGACCATAACTTCTTCTGCTGTTCTGATTGCATTGTAAAACCTTATGAAGGTTAAATACAATTGTTAATATAAGCTGCTTTTTCTAGGAAAATTACAGATTAGATTCAGTTTTAGCTGTGTGCAAGAGATTACTCAAGTTATCTTCAAGCCCAAGCTTGTCAAGTCATTGTTATTCTTGTGTATGTGAAATACATTATTATTCCCCTTTTTAAATAGGAATTCCAATAAGAATTCCGGTCCAGTCCCGGACTGATTCATCTGTTTTATTGTTTCAATAAACTATACTCAACATCAAATTATATTGGGCCTTTGTGCCCAATAAACCCTTCTGCAGCAAAGCCGAACTTTTTGTTGTTGTTGCAAATTTTGGGTGCAACTCAAGATGACATCAACAAAAACCATGACACTGGGTGCAGGGAAAAGTTGGAAACAATTCTGATGTATTTTTTTTGCTGTCTGCAGAACATTTTTACAGAGAAATGAAGAAGTGCCTCGTCATGGCTGATTTTTTTCTATTCCTCATTGTTGGATCATTTCAAGGATTAATCTCGAGCTTGAAAGCCAGGATCCTAGGTTAAAGTCTGCTTTTGAAAAATTTCAATGCCCCCAAATCCCAAGAAAACATTGAACTTGGCCATTCATCCCCATTCTGCAAGGATTTCATAACCTTGTGCAAAACTGAAATGCTAACCTACATTAGAAAATTCTAATTTTGCCCTGGGGTGGAACAGAACCCTCCACCACCCGCCATGGGTTAATGGCAGGCTGATTCATACCTCCAAATTCCAGTGAACTGGGCTGTATATTCCCCTCCCTCATTTTCAACTGACTAAGAATCGGGAGAAAACATTTGTAGGTGCAGCCTCTGTCAGTTCTGGTGTATTTTTTTCAAACATGAGTCTTAGATGATCTGATTTCAGGCACTTTTTCAACTTGATGGTTGATATATAGGGTCCAGTTGACAAATTTCACGGGAGATTTCCCTGCCGTAGGCATGGTTTTATGTCCAGACTGAAAAACAATTTGTTTACGAAATAAGAGAAGCGAGAGAAGTGTTCCATGATGTGGATTTTTGTAATACATTTTCTTCCTATCTGTAAACAATTTTTTTCTGTTGCAAGGAAATTTCATCGCAATTTCGCTGAAATCCGTTTCTACTCTTGTGCAAAATTGCCAATGCAGTAATGAAACAAAACCAGTTCACAGTTGACCTTGCGGACGTAATTGACAAGTCCTTGAACCTTGTCCATACGTTGGAGCATTGGTATGTTGGATCATGTTTTTCAATGGACTTCCATTGCAGCATATTTAATTGGTGTATTCCAATTCATCGAAAATTTGGAATACATTCCCCAAAAATGTAAAAACAAATTGGTCAACTGCAAGATACAGAAAACGCCTGTGCCTAAGAAAACCTCACAAAACCTGATCTTTTGGCCTCAAAAGAAGCTCAAGAACAAGAACAAGTCTTGCTTTACTCTGCACAGATGTTGGAAAAAAAAAAAAAAGCAAAAATTCAGCCTGTTTTCATCATGAATTTGAATAAAAAAATTTGTGTAAAAAGGAGCTCATTTTTTTCGAAGAGACATCAAAATTTATAAATCTAGCAATTTTATATTCATAAAGAAATGCTGGAAAAGTGTCCATGTCTGGACTGGAGACATTTTCAGAATTTCAAAGCCGATTTTTTTTTTTCGTTTCAATACGTCGAATCGTCCTTATGTCGAGGTCTGCCTCTCCTTCTTCAAGAGAAAAAAATGAAGGAATGCATGTTCAAATTCCATAAATATACTATATCTCAAAAAAGGAAACAATTGATTCGAATTCCACCTAAACACACCATGTAAAACATTTAAAACACAGAAACCATATAAATGACGTGGTTTTCACACACTGCGTTTCGACAGGTTTGTTGGTGAGAATGTCTGGGAAATGGGCCGATTTTCCGCCTCCTATAGACTCTGAATGCGAGATAAATGAGGTGCGGAATGAAAAGATCAATAACAATTTCGACGTGGGACCCAGAAATACAGAGCAAAAGAAAAAAAAAACACCCAACTCAATATAGTAATGATAACAAGAGACGGAGACGAAAACCCTGAAACAGTATTGAGAAAGCCACAATAAGTTCGTGACTTGAACTCATCACAGCCTAGAAATGAAATTAATTCCCAGCTCCATTATTCAAGATCGAAAAAAAAGAAGGAATTGGGGAGCAGAAGAAAAGAAGCGACTGCAATTTTTATGCCCCGCTGCTGGAATAACACGAAAAATCCTAACGAACTCCGACGTGTTCTTTTGCTGATGATGGTGATGACGACGATGATGATGATGAGTATCAGTGAACTCGCTGATTGCGACATCTTTCTCTATCTCTCTCTCTCTCTCTTTTCTTGCATTTACAAAATTCGGAATAGATTTCTGTCCTCAATTACGTGTATTTTTTCAGGCATTCAACACAATGGAAGGTTGCGTCTTGAGGCAATTTTTTTCCCGCTCGGCTTCCGACTCCATATCAGATGAAAGAAAATCAGGAATTTCTTCCTCGCGTGATAGGGAATAAAAATTTCAAACATTTTTTTTAAAGGCAGCAATAACAAAAACCCAACGCCTAAATGTCGTGTCGACGCAATTACGAATTTCGAAAAGATAAAAATCGATGATATTCGAACGCCTTAATGACTTTATATATTTTCGCTCTCGACACGCAACGCAGGAATGTCAGCCTTGATCTTGATCTTCGAGTACAATTGAGTCCATTAGCACTCGTCAATACAAGGACAAAAGAAAAAAAAACACAACTTTCCCTCTCAGAGAAGGAAAATCTGCCAATCCAAAGAAACGCCGGACTAAATCACATTTTTGAAAGTTTGCCAAATATATACTTGAATCACATCGAAGGTTATTTTCTTCCTCTCCACGACCTTCTGAAAACGATTTGCATTTTCACTCACATGGAACAAATGTCACGAAGATTTTGCTTCTGTTTCGAAACTTTTGCAATGTAATCAACTCCTTCAACAACAAAAATTGCGATGACGCAATCTCGCAAAACCCTCTGCAGATTTCCGGGAAGTGAACGGAATTATTCCGCAAATAATCATATATTTTTGCATTGATGCGTAAGGAATCCCCTAAATAATGACTTTTTATTGCAAAACCAAAAAGAAAAAATCGCAGAATTCTGATGCTGCTTTCGATCATGAATGGATTTTGCTAGGTTTTAAAGCGTCAAGTCATAACGTGTTCAAGTACTGTACTTGAAAAAAAATCAAGTACTGTACCTGTCATGGGATCGAGAACAATAGATCCGTTCAAATTTGCTCTCGGCTTCAGCCAGATTGGCATTTATTGTTTTATCCTGGAAAACAAAATGCTTTCATGTTTATTTAAGCAAACACGTTTTTTTTTTTACGCGCGTCATTTCCTACGAAGCAAGAAACAGAAACATTGGTTTTTTCGCGATCCTTTTTTTTTTTAAAGAAAAAAAAGGGATTTCACCGCCTTGAATAAATCTTTTTCGGGCTTCTCCTTGTTTTGAAATCCACGCGATTAAATTGATTATGCGGTCGATGTCCGATGATTTTCCTGCGACGAAAAGAATATGCGCATTTTAAAAATTTCCAAATGTCCCTCGCGACGAAATAAAAGAAATTTATTCATTTTTTTTCGTTTCTCACGTTTGCCTCATTATCACCGGTCACACAGGTGACGAAAGGAAAACAAATTGCGGGATCATTTGAAATGACCCGGACTGAAGAAAAGGTACGAACGAGGATGGCCGAGTCGTGAGTTTCGGCCATCGTTTCACACCCTGTGATGAACATTTTATGCCTCGGGCGAGGGCTAGAAAAGAAATAAGCAATTAAAGAAAGATTAAAAAATAAATAAATGTGAAGTTTACAACCACATTCCCCCTCGTGGAATTACAACTTACTCAGAAACCCCATTCCCCTTGGAATGGGGCTATTTCGAATGTCGTCCTGGGCAATTACGTGAATAAGAGAACCCAGGTTTTCGGGTTCGGCGAATGACTCCATCGTCAACAGCTGCAGTAGGTCGTTTGTCACAATATGCGTTGGTTTTTTCCTGGGGTTCCTTTATGACGAGGGCGACACAGAGGGTGTCTTTTAGAGACGACTTTACAGCATGTTTAGGGGATTCCTTTCGGAAAATGGGAAGACTGCTATTGTTGTTGACTTTCGACAGAACAGGGGACGAGGGTGATACACGGTGGGTGCAAAACAAAATGAGGAAGGGCATTTTTAAATTGAGTTCCTATATGCCCCATAGGATAAACCTTATTTCTTCTTCTGTAGTCATGCCGAGAGCTAAATTAATGTTTAAAAATTTAGGAAAATCATTTGACTATTGGGGATTGTTTGGAAGCAATCTCAAATAATAAGCAAGACACCAAACTTTCCCCTTGAAAATTTTCATCAGTAGAATTGATGTTGAAATACCATAATGAAATGATGAAATTTCAAAATAACTTCACAGTACACAGGTGGCACCTTGCAATTTGACCTTCAGGAATTTGATGGTCAAATTTGCTGCAAGGTTGATGATTTTCCAAGTCAACCTTTGCCTAGCAATTGGACCTCCTCAGCCAATTTTCATCTAGTGTTTTTTTTTTTTTTTGCTGCTGCTGTTTCTTAGTTTTACAGTGTCTTGCAATTTTGACCCTAGTCAAGCAACATATATGGGTTCAATTGTGGGGTACCACCACCTGATCCATACCAATAATATTTTTATTTCTTGTTTTCTTTTTATGTGAAAGCATGACTGTTGGGTCTTGACAAGTACATGTAATAAAGTTGTGTGAAATGACTTTGTTGTGTATATTTACACTTCTCTAGATGTAGTTAATGTTTGGTGTATCCTTTATAGTGGAGAGAGTAAACACAAGTTTCCAGCAGTTAATATATTTATTGACTTTCATCAATAAAGCACACAAGAGATGGAATGCAAGGCTACGTCCTTCCAGGAAGGTCAATATATAATACAATAAATATTGGATATATTAGCCTCAAGAATCACCTCATCAGGAAGAGCAATTAATCTCTTCCTTCTTTTCTCTTGTCTTCTTTGTTTTACCTGAGTCCTAGGTTATTCTTTTTACAACTCAGCTCAGACCCTTTTAATATATTCTTTTTTCTATGACCCAGTTCAGAGTAGTTTATTATTTACGACTCTGAGCTCATGTGGCTCACGTGTGTGTGCATATCATCAGGTATTTTCCTGATGATAACAATCACCTGGCACAAACAAGAAAAAGTTCTACTTTTTCTTTAAATTGGTTTTTTAGCACTGATGTCATATTTCTGTCATCCACTCCAAATGGCTTGACAAAAAATTTTGACCAAGTGCAAAACCCATTTTTCTTAAGTGCCTGTGATATCATTTTTTCATGAGCACTGCTGAAGACAAGTTTCTCTTTAGTCTGATTTCTATTGTCCTGACGGATAGATTGCTCGAGTTTTTCAAAATGAAATTTCTCATTGCCTTTACAATTTTTCCTTGCTATTTTGCTGCAAATTGTAATTTTAAATTAAATCAATGGTGGTGCCAAGACCTATGTGCTGGGGACGTTTCTGATTCTGCGGGGATGTCAGGGAAGATTTTCCTTGAAGGGAATTTGGCAGATCTAAAATGCGCAAAACAAAATGGCATACTATAGTAAGTACAATATACATATTTGCATGCACAATTAATCCGACCATTCAAAAAATATTCACTGTGGGAGCTTGTGCTATCTCATCCCATTGTTTGCTGTCTTGGTCCATTGATGGATTTGATTCTGTTGGAGGGATCTTGTTGATGGGATCCTGAAGAGACTTCTTCCTTGGATTTGGTTTTGGTGACGCAGAAATCTTCCGGAACTACTTCTTTGATGAAGGCTGAGGTTGATCCTGTGGTTGCTTCTCCAGAGGCATCAATGGATAGGGTTTCAAAAGTTGTTGTGGTTACGGTATCTTTGGTTGTGAATTTAACTTGGACTGGAACATTTGATTTGCAATAGACTTCTCCTTCTGGAACAGTTGGGTTGAAGCAGGTTTCTCCAGGGATTGTTGTTCAAACTTCCTCGGCTTCACCACTTGACGTTTTCGCGACGCGCATGAATTCTCAATTTGATCATTTACATTACAAATTAATGCTATGGGTCGTTATTGTTCTTTCTTGTTTTGGTATTTTAATTTTCTTTAGTTTATGTCTCTACTTTTCAACTGATATTTTCTGGAAAGGAATTTTCTGTTTTCGCAGATGCCTGGGTTTCCAAAACTTAGGATCAATTGAATTTGTTGAAAACGATATTGAAACTGAAAGTGTCAAGATGGTTCAAATTCCTCTCAATGATACTGAACCTCAAAGGGAATGAAAAATACAGTTGGTCTTGAAATATAGTGAAATATACATTCTCTCTTTTCTTGAATATATATATACAAGAGTGATTGCATAAGTGGCTTTTTTGTATTTTTGCATAAGCGTATACAAGATAAGCGTATATATGTGATTAAGCATATACACATATACACATTAAGCGTTTCTTGGATAGCCTCTCGTAAATTATTGTAATCTTGGAGATTATTCTCCAATTTCTGTAAATCTTCAGCTATTACAGCTTTTTGGACTGCAGTTGCAAATGCATCCTCAGTGCGTAATTCATTTATTTTCTGATTTCCTTGTTGGAGTTTAGATGTCAAACACGCAACTTGCTCTTTGTTTCCCCAGTTGGGAAATGCTAATGGCAGTATATCTGGTTTTTGTTGCAAACATGCCTCTGTAGGGCTGATGTTTGGTTGGTTAGGATTAGATAACATTTGATTAGTCAAAGATAGATTAGGTCTTTCAGGAAAACATATTCTGCTTACAGATGGATTTAATTGGAAACTGATATTGTTACCATTATTATTTGGATTTATTTGAGTTGACTCTGTATTAAGATTTATTTCTGGATTTACAGGATTTACAGGCGCTGGACCTGGATTCACAGGTACAATTGGACCTGGGTTTCCACCAGCTTCATTTTCAGCTCAGTCAATCATTTCAGATTTGAAAATTAACTGAAGATTGGTCAAAAGTTGTTTTGTTCTTTCAAAAGGTATTGATTTGTCTGAATCACTGTTGTGTTGTGGACAACAAACTTGTACTTGTAGTTGGCAATTATTGTCTGTTAATCCTTCTTAAAAGTAACTCTGATCTTGATCTGAAGTGTCTGAAGTAAATGAAGTATCTATTTTGTTAGGTGAATTAGATGGATTCAATCTTTTTAATACCCTTGTGTAAGGCGTATCAAAATCAAGGAATCCTGCTTCTAGAAATTCTGATTCAAGTGATTTTCCACTTGGACTCTGTTTATATTGATGAGGGTTTAATTGAGGAGTTGATTCAAACCAACAATCTTTTTTAGCTATTTTGAATTCTTAATTTGAATAAATTTAGTAGAGTCAGTGATGTACAAATTTTCAAGTATTTCTTTAATCAGATTATCTACGTCTTCTTCAAGCTGTAGTAATCTTTTATATATCTGGATTCGTGTGTCAGAACTTTTTAACTGTGTTCTATATTTGTCAAGAATATATAATTCCTGTTGAATTTCACAATTCCTAAGATCGATTGTATATCCCAATTCCTTCAACTGTTTGGGTTGGGTCATGTGAGTACTGAATTACAGCTGAGACAGCAGTTTCTTGGATATTATGCAGATGTCTGTTCAGAATATTATTTCTGTTGTTGTTGTAAGGCTGAAGTACTTGCCTGCCTTGTGTAAGTCAAAGATTGTAAGGTAATATTGCTATAGTATTTGTTTGTGTGCCTGACATTCACACAAGTCTATCAAGTCTGTCAAGATTAAATCTTAGTTGATATCTTTGCAATAAAATATTCAAGTCATCAACAAACTCGTGGAAGAGTTGGTCTGAATGTTGAACAGTTTGTACAGGAAGAGCTATAGTGGCAGTATAATATATAATCTGCCTTGGGTTGATATTTTCCTTGTTTTCTGTCATTCAGAGTCAATCACAAACATAGGTTGTCAATCAGTCAACCAGAAATATTGAAAATATCAATATAAAATAACACTGTCTTGGAAAAAGTATTCCACAGTGTGTTTCAACTGAGACGCTGCCTTGGAAAAAGTATTCCACAGCGCTTTTTTTTCAATAAGATATAAAATATATATAATATAAAAGATATATGAGACACTCTTTTGGAAAAAGTATTCCACAGTGTTTCTTCACTGGTCTAGTCCCAAAGAAAAATATAAGTTAATTTTTTCTTTTAGTTTAAAGAATTTTACTATTCTTCACAAGCCTTGGCGTCGCATGTACAGCCTCAACTTGTGGAGTGGAAGCCCAGCGTCTCACGCAACTACGGCCAGGTATTTCCACTGTTTAATTCTTTCAGCACCAGCGTCTCACACGACTACAGCCAGTACTAAAAGAATACAAGTTTTAATTTCAGAAGTTCAAATATCCCGTACGAGCAGGGACTATCCACTGAGAAGATTTCCAAAGTTCAACTACGGGTGCGGCACAGAGGAATCTATAAAATTTTCTTTGGACTAGATCAGGGGTGCCCAAGATACGGCCCGCGGGCCAGATCTGGCCTGCAGAGGCCTTCAAACTGGCCCGCGGACCATTCCAACTAAATTGCCTTAGCTTGAAAAATATTTAGAAAATTAAAAAATTTTCCTGTTTTCAGCAAATTTTATGATGCATTTTCTTTTTTTTTCCTAAGAAACTCCTAACAATTATTTCCTTGATGCTTACAATCTACATACAAAATACCAAAGAATACATTAGTATTTCTGGAAGCTTTTGGAATTTTCAGTTTTCAGTCAGGGAGTGTGCACTCACAGTTGCACACTCCCTGCTCCCATGCTTTCAATTGCACCCAGCTTTCCATAGGAACTGTTGTCATTTTCAGGAAATGTTACAGAATTGAAGCATAATTCATTTATTTGCAGTGCATTTTTTAAAGAAAATCAATTGAGAGTACCTGTACAATGCATTATGCCATTATATATTTGTGATGAACTGAGTATTATGTTGTTAGTTCTTCATAGTGTTTAGGAATATGTGATTTTTTGTGCTGGGAAATACGGAACAAGGATAACAAAAAATGCACTTAAAAGTCTGAGTAGAATTGCAGCTCTTCCTCCAGAGAAAAAATTGAAAATGGAATTTTTCTTTTGCAAAAACATGCAGAGCACAAATAGGGTTTGAGCACCATTAGATAAATGGAAAATGCTAAGATGTATAAGGATAAACAATTATATTCTGGTTAAAGGAAGTAATTGATAAATAATTTTGCATTCAACAATGGTTTGAATAAGAAAATTGGCTGAAAGCAGTGACACACAAAAAATTGAAAGTTAGTGCAGAGTGTTCCACAAAGAATGGAAAAACAAATATTTCTCAACAACCTCTAATTACAAAATGCTTTACCTTTTTTGTCATGAAACAATATCAGTTTTGAAGGAATGCAATCTTTGCTGGCATTTTAGGTCCAAATACAAAGATTTAAGCAATATAAATTATTTTGAGAGTTGCCAAGCTTGCTCAAAAAAGGGACTCATTTTTTACTTTCTTTAAATTCAAGGGAGTCTAAAATGTTGAAGTTTGTAGAGGAGTTAATTCATCTTTATCATTGTGGCCCGCAGAGAAGGCTTGCTTTTCAATGTGGCCCTTGACCACTTTTGAGTTGGGCACCACTGGACTAGATACACTTTCCATGATCACAGTCAATGTTTCCAAGGATTTACTCCACTTCGCAAATTTTTCAAAACAAGTGAAAGTCAAAAAAGTGTGGCAATGAGCGCTTCTATGCTGACTGTCTTTCTCCTAGAATTTTTTAAAGTCTTTTCAAAATGACTATTTCGAAACACGTCTGCTTTGAGAATAAAAGTTAAGTTGCTGACGGCTTTGGCCAAAGCAATCAGTACTTTATACTTTTCTTCCATTTTACCATGGGTACTGAACTTCGTCAAGTTCAAAGAACTTTTTCACACTTTGTTCTTCTTCCCTCTGGCGTCTATTTCACTTCTTTTTCAACCCCGGCAGGGGCAAAACTTCACAAAACTCATCAGTTTGAAGTTATTTTTCCAACACTTGGAAAAAATTACTGCTTTTTAAGGTACTAAACTGCTAAGTTCACTTCCCCCTCCTAAAAAGGATTACCGACTGTGCCAAATTTGTTGTGTATATTTACACTTCTCTAGATGTAGTTAATGTTTGGTGTATCCTTTATAGTGGAGAGAGTAAACACAAGTTTCCAGCAGTTAATATATTTATTGACTTTCATCAATAAAGCACACAAGACAAGACAAGACCTCAGAGGATTCCTATGCAGGATTCTACTCAATGGTCAGCGCACTAATGCCTGATTTTGGGAAGATGCTCCTGGAGTTTATATACTCCAGAGTATCAAGGGCAAGGTCAGGTGTACCAGGAAGTACCAGGAAGTGTACTCCTTAATTGAGGGACAGATCCTGGGAGGGGAGGATGGAATGCAAGGCTACGAGGGAAGATGCTCCTGGAGTTTATATACTCCAGAATATCAAGGGCAAGGTCAGGTGTACCAGGAAGTACCAGGAAGTGTACTCCTTAATTGAGGGACAGATCCTGGGAGGGGAGGATGGAATGCAAGGCTACGTCCTTCCAGGAAGGTCAATATATAATACAATAAATATTGGATATATTAGCCTCGAGAATAGTACCAGGAAGTGTACTCCTTAATTGAGGGACAGATCCTGGGAGGGGAGGATGGAATGCAAGGCTACGTCCTTCCAGGAAGGTCAATATAATTATGTTATTTATAACCTATATAATCGGAGCTCTTAGCGGAGCAGTCCTTCTCGTTAATTAGAGAAGGAAGAAAAGAGAGCAGAAGAAACAAAGTGGACTCAGCATCTAATAAGAAAAATGCTGAGGGCTCAGAGTCTTTTATTATATTCTTTTTCTATGACCCAGTTCAGAGTCGTTTATTATTTACGACTCTGAGCTCACGTGGGCTCACGTGCGTGTGTATATCATCAGGTATTTTCCCGATGATAACAAGTAAATAAATGACTATGCAGTAGTGTTTTTACTTGAATACCAAAGGCACCTTTTCTTGAAGTCCAGAGGAAATAAAGTGGGGTGCATGCCATTGTACTTGAGTAACATTTTTCATACAAGTCTTACAAGCTTAGTTGAGCATTATACTGTACTTGATTCTACATGGGAAAATTCAAATCAAGTTGAACAGAAAATCTTAAATTAATGGTCAACCTCTGCACAAAGGACCTCACCTCCCACGCAATGGATTTTTGAACAATGGACTGCCCCTGGAGGCAGTTTTCCTCCTGCTCGATGGCCTAAATCCGCCTAGCATACTTCTGTTGGTTTAAAATTAATGGTATAGAGTTACAATTTTAATTTTTTAATAATTCAATTTTCATAATGAGACTTTTTGCACAACAGACTAATCTGTTGCATGAATTAAGTTTTTAGTGTGGGGGTTAACTGTATGAGTGTGATAATAGTGGAAGCAGAGCACTTGTGTGTTTCGGAAAAGACCGTAAAAAGAGAACCTCTGACTCACTGGGTTGCGAATGTTCGTCAAAACAAGGCAGAGACGCCATATGTGCCCGTCGCAGAGTAAGTCCTTTATCAGACTCCTCAAGCGTGCCGATGTCAACAGACACTTGGTTAGAAGCCGAGTCTATTCGCAATTCCTGGAGGTAGGCAAAAAATGAGCCGCAATAGTCGAACTTCAGCGGCACAAAGCCGAGAATTTCCGCCGTCGGTGGATTCGCGAGAATCTCATTCTGCAGATGAAACATTTGCGTTTTCAGTCCAAAGACAACCAAGCTCCGTTGCATGGTGACAATCAGTTTTGGCAAAACCGGAAGTGGCATCATGGTCGCTTGTTGAACTGAGCCACGATCAGACGGGAGATCCAGAGATTGCAAGAAGCGTGGCTTCAGTTCTTTTTTATCCTTTGTGATCACGACCACGTTTTGAGGCTCCACGAATGCCACATACAACACTCGTCCGTGTTCCGCACTGGTCACCAGTGTCCCGTTGTGGACGAAGAATTTTTCCAGCCACCTGAGAGCATTTGATCCATTATTTGCACAAAGTGGTTCAACGAAAAAAAAAAGGCTTTTGTTTCGAATTTATGTGGAAATTTCATCTAGAATGAATTTGACGCAAGCAGGTCCAATTCATCCAAATAGTTTAAGGTGCCGTTTCTCTACGAATTACATGCACGTGCCATTTCTTTCTCTTCTCAGCCTTCACAAATAGAATTCCAAAAAATTAATTTCGTTCCATTGAGATTTCAAAAATGAGAGATTGGCGTCACATGGTATAGCAGGTGGACAGCATCAGGAAAATGTAGCCCGATTTGAAGCTATTACGTGATACCGTTTGGTTGAAGCTACTTCTGTGGGGGAAGAAAAAAATCTACTGTAGAGACATAAAATTTTTTGAGTCACATTTACAGGGAAGGATGCTTTCATTTATTTAGCTGCATTGGTATAAGTCTACAAAAGCCGTTCGAAAAGGGGACTACACATGTGAAAATTCTCTTCGTGCTTTTTCAACTTCATGTGGTTCTCTCCCCAAATTTATTTTGGCTCTTTACAACGAAATTCTCTGTGGTCCTTTGAATTTGGTCCCACGGTCGGTCCTTCAAAATTCGTCGTAGAGTCCACCTGGGTCGTTTTATGCCTGCTGGACAAGCCCGAAAATGACCTAGATTACGACGAAAAAGGATCAATTATTTTTAAAAGAAAATTTATTCTTCACTGATAAAAAGCCCCTGAATTTCCCTGACCTTTTTCGTGCAAAGAACTCGCCGAAGTATGCAACACTTGAAACGTATCTTCAGTTTCTGGGCGATGCTCAATTTTAGATCACTACACTGTATTGTAGTCGTATTTTGAAGGAAGGAATCCTCAAAGATGTAAACCTGCATCTTTTTC
>CAJPEX010001132.1:56006-66834 GCA_905338405.1 Notodromas monacha
GGGAAGATGCTCCTGGAGTTTATATACTCCAGAATATCAAGGGCAAGGTCAGGTGTACCAGGAAGTACCAGGAAGTGTACTCCTTAATTGAGGGACAGATCCTGGGAGGGGAGGATGGAATGCAAGGCTACGTCCTTCCAGGAAGGTCAATATATAATACAATAAATATTGGATATATTAGCCTCGAGAATTGCCTCATCAGGAAGAGCAATTAATCTCTTCCTTCTTTTCTCTTGTCTTCTTTGTTTCACCTGAGTCGTAGATTATTCTTTTTACGACTCGGCTCAGAGTCTTTTATTATATTCTTTTTCTATGACCCAGTTCAGAGTCGTTTATTATTTACGACTCTGAGCTCACGTGGGCTCACGTGTGTGTGTATATATCATCAGGTATTTTCCCGATGATAACAACTAAGTTTCTTCATTTTGTAGTCTAAGAGTTTGGTGGCGGATTAATAACTAATGCGACATATACCGCCTCGAAAATGCGAAGTTACTCGTTACGAGTGCTTTGTTTGAAATTGTTTTCATTTTTGCGTAAAAAATCGTAAAGTTCAGGTGTGTTGAGAAAAATAAAAAAGAAATTTGGTCGCGGTTTAAATAACAGAATTATATTTTTTTCACGGTTTGGGCAAGGAAATTTTATCCGCATCGGATTGAAGCTGTTTTTCTTGTAGCATCAGGTATGATTTGACAGTTTTTATTTTCACGGTTTTCTCTATCACATGTACATGAATGAATTATACCATGATTCAAAAACATCTGATAATCAATTCAAATTAACTTCTCAACCGTAAAAGATTGACGTTGGTTAGAAAAATACACTTGGCAGTCTAATTATTCATCGCAGCGAAGACTTTTTTATATTCTTGATATTGTTATATTGTTGTGTTGACTTTCTTTACATTAAAAATTAAATTTTTAAAACAGTTACTCGACGACAATTAGTTGTCTTCGATTTTTGTCTGGCATTCGTCAGAATATTCATTTTAAAAAATGGATAACAGTCTTCCCATCATTAAACCTATGCACTACAGTTACTTATTGTTCGCAGAAAATTGAACCCGTTTGAAATAAAATCTTTTTTCCTGCACTCCATAATACAGCAAGTGGAACCACTTGCTGAGTTTACTTCTCATGAAAATTGCCACTCTTACAAAAATTGCGCAAATTTTCCCTCCCACGAAGAAAATAGAGGCACGTGGATACAGATTACGGGATGGAAGAGAATTTTGAAATAGTTTCATTCAGTTATTTCCCACAGGGAATAAGTAATTTCATCTTTTTTTTCCTGACAAAAATAAATCCTGCTTCTAGAAATTCTGATTCAAGTGATTTTCCACTTGGACTTTGTTTATATTGAAGAGGGTTTAATTGAGGAGTTGATTCAAACCAACAATCTTTTTTAGCTATTTTGATTTTTTATCTGAACAAATTTAGTAGAATCAGTAACGTACGGATTTTCAAGGATTTCTTTAATCAGATTATCTACGTCTTCTTCAAGCTGTAGTAATCTTTTATATATCTGGACTCATGAGTCAGAACTTTTTAACTGTGTTCTATATTTGTCAAGAATATATAATTCTTGTATTTCACAAATCCTAAGATCGATTGTATATCCCAATTTTTTCAATGGTTTGGGTTGGGTCATGTGAGTACTGAATTACAGCTGAGACAGCAGTTTCTTGGATACTATGCAGAAGTTTGTTCAGAATATTATTTCTGTTGTCGTTGTAAGGCTGAAGTACTCGCCTGGTTTGTGTAAATTGAAGATTGTAAGGTAATATTGCTATAGTATTTGTTTGTGTGCCTGACATTCACACAAGTCTGTCAAGTTGATCAAGATTAAATCTCAGTTGATATCTTTGCAATAAAATATTCAAGTTGTCCACAAACTCATGGAAGAGTTGATCTGAATGTTGAACAGTTTGTACTGGAAGGGCTATGGTGGCAGTATAATATATAATCTGCCTTGGGTTGATATTTACCTTGTTCTCTGTCATTCATAGTCAGTCACAACGTAAATTGTCAATCAATCAACAAAATATAGAAGTATTGAAAGTATCAATATAAAATAACACTGTCTTGGAAAAAGTATTCCACAGTGCGTTTCAATATAAAATCAGACTCTGCCTTGGAAAAAGTATTCCACAGCACTTCTTTCAATAAGATATAAAATATATATAAATGAGACACTGTTTTGGAAAAAGTATTCCACAGTGCTTTTCACTGGTCTAGTCCCAAAAAAAAATACATAAGTTAAATTTTTCTTTTAGTTCAAAGAATTTTTACTGTTCTTCACAAGCCTTGGCGTTGCATGTACAGCCTCAACTTGTGGAGTGGAAGCCCAGCATCTCACGCGACTACGGCCAGGTATATCCACTGTTTAATTCTTTCAGCACCAGCGTCTCACGCGACTACAGCCAGTACTAAAAGAATACAAGTTTTAATTTCAGAAGTCCAAATATCCCGTAGGAGCAGGGACTATCCAGACTGAGAAGATTTCCAAAGTGTGACTACGGATGCGGCACAGAGGAATCTATAAATTTTTCTTTGGACTAGATACACTTTCCACGATCACAGTCAATGTTTCCAAGGATTTACTCCACTTGGAAAATTTTTCGAAACAAGTCAAAGTCAAAAAGTGAGGCAATTAGCGCTTTTTGCTGACTGTCTTTCTTTTGAATTTTTTTAAAGTCTTTTCAAATTGACTCTTTCAAAACACGTCTGCTTTGAGAATAAAAGTTAAGTTGCTGACGGCTTTGGCCAAAGCAATCAGTACTTTATACTTTTCTTCTGATTTACCATGGGTACTGAACTTTGTCAAGTTCAAAGAACTTTTTTCACACTTTGTTCTTCTTCCCTCCGGCGTCTATTTCACTTCTTTTTCAATCCCGGCAGGGGCAAAACTTCACAAAACTTGTCAGTTCGAAGTTATTTTTCCAACACTTGGAAAAATTACTGCTTTTTAAGCTAATAAACTGCTAAGTTCACTTCCCCCTCCTAAAAAGGAGTACCAAGTGCGCCAAATTTGTTGTGTACATTTACACTACTTTATAATTAAGGTTCGGTATCTCCTTTATAGTGGCAGAAGTAAAACACAGAGTTCCAGCAGTATTTATATTTTATTGACTTTCATCAATAAACACACAAGACAAGACAAGACCTCAGAGGATTCCTACTTGGGATTCTACTCGATGGTCAGCGCACTAATGCCTGATTTGGGGAAGATGCTCCTGGAGTTTATATACTCCAGAATATCAAGGGCAAGGTCAGGTGTACCAGGAAGTACCAGGAAGTGTACTCCTTAATTGAGGGACAGATCCTGGGAGGGGAGGATGGAATGCAAGGCTACGTCCTTCCAGGAAGGTCAATATATAATACAATAAATATTGGATATATTAGCCTCGAGAATCGCCTCGTCAGGAAGAGCAATTAATCTCTTCCTTCTTTTCTCTCGTCTTCTTTGTTTCACCTGAGTTGTAGATTATTCTTTTTACGACTCAGCTCAGAGTCTTTTATTATATTCTTTTTCTATGACCCAGTTCAGAGTCGTTTATTATTTACAACTCTGAGCTCACGTGGGCTCACGTGTGTGTGTATATCATCAGGTATTTTCCCGA
Organism: Notodromas monacha; assembly: GCA_905338405.1. Classification (NCBI taxonomy): domain Eukaryota; kingdom Metazoa; phylum Arthropoda; class Ostracoda; order Podocopida; family Cyprididae; genus Notodromas; species Notodromas monacha. Next base: position 59,629 of record CAJPEX010001132.1, read on the forward strand.
TGATAACATTGTGAAGGATTAAACTTGTGCCCATAAAAGCTGGTCGAAGTTGTCGACTCTGGAAACAACCCTTATTCAACAGACCCGCTTATACTGGTATATTTCTGGGTACTGTACCCCAGGAAGACTTCAGCTTGCTGTCCTCTAGGCCATTCAGCTGAAATCGGGACTTCATCGCGGACCGGTTGTGCGACAGAGGTCGCCACCTGCGCACTCCAAGAGAATTCCGGCATGTTCGCAGCGATCCCATATACAGTACAGTACCCGCGGCACGTATAGTCATGTATATACAGTACCTAGCGGTGGATTTCGAGGTGCACCAAGTGACCATTTGTCGGTGAATTGGACCGTAAATGGAAGAGGTCACCACCAACCCTTCGGTTCGAATCAAATGCTGGCGAAGCTCAGAGTCTTTTATTATATTCTTTTTCTATGACCCAGTTCAGAGTCGTTTATTATTTACGACTCTGAGCTCACGTGGGCTCACGTGTGTGTGTATATCATCAGGTATTTTCCCGATGATAACAATCACCCGGCACAAACAAGAAAAAGTTCTACTTTTTCTTTTCATTGGTTTTTTAGCACTGATGTCATATTTCTGTCATCCACTCCAAATGGCTTGACAAAAACTTTGACCAAGTGCGAAACCCATTTTTCTCAAGTGCCTGTGATATTTCTTTTTTCATGAGCACTGCTGAAGACGAGTTTTGTCTTTAGTCTGATTTCAATCATCCTGACGGATAGATCACTCGAGTTTTCTTAATATGAAATTTCTCGTTGCTCTTATAATTTTGCCTTGCTATTTTGCTGCAAATTGTAATTTTAAGTTTAATCAATGGTGGTGCCAAGACCTATGTGCTGGGGACGTTTCTGATTCTGCAGGAATGTCAGGGAAAATTTTTCTTGAAGGGGATTTGGCAGATCTAAAATGCGCGAAACAAAATGGCATACTTGTGAGTACAAAAAAAACAAAACATTTTTGCAAACACAAATAATCCGACCATTCGAAAAATATTCACTGTAGGAGCTTGTGTTGTCCCATCCCGTTGTTCGCTGTCTTGGTCCATTGATGGATTTGATTCTGTTGGAGGGATCTTGTCGTTGGGATCCTGAAGAGACTTCTTCCTTGGAGGTTGTTTCGGTGACGCCCAAATCTTCCGGAACTACTTCTTTAATGAAGGCTGGAGCTGATCCAGTGGTTGTTTCTCCAGTGGTTTCCTCGGCTGAATTTTCAAAGGTTGTAACAGTGTCTTCGGCGGTTGTAGATGCAACTCGGATCGAAACGTTACAAAAGACTTCTCCTTCTGGAACAGTTGGGTTGCAACAGGTTTCTCCAGGGATTGTCGTTCGATCTTCCTCGGCTTCACCACTCGACGTTTTCGCGACGCGCATAAATTCTCAATTTGATCATTTACATTACGAGTTAATGCTTTGGGTCGTTATTGTTCTTTCCTGTTTCGGTATTTTAATTTTCTTCAGTTTATGTCTCTATTTTTCAATTGATTTTTTCTGGAAAATATTTTTCTGTTTTCGCAGATGCCTGGGTTTTCGAAACTTAGGATCGATTGAATTTATTGAAAATGACATTGAAACTGAAAGTGTCGAGATGGTCAATATTCCTCTCAATGATACTGAACCTCAAAGGGAATAAGAGAAATGGATTTGTTCTGAAATACATTCTTTCATTTCTTTGAATATATATATATACAAAAGTGAATAAACGTTCACAAAAATAAGCGTATATATATGACATATATGTGAATATATGATAAGCGTATACAAAGCGTATTTTTCTACTAAGCGTATCGTTTCCATTCGTACAAAAATTCTTGCTGCTGGAAAATATAGAGATATGTACATCTGATACTCGTTTTCCCTTAACCGTTTTGCCAAAGTCAATTTTCCATTTTGCATTGAAATTTGTAAATCTCATTTTATAGAGATGGAAGGATAGAGTGGAGAATTGATAGTTAAAGGTTTAGGCGTTAATTCAAATTCTACACCCTGTACAGATCTTTTGATTCTAGGGGCACTGGGAGTTTCTTCCAGTAGATTTACATTCTCTTGTTCTTTACATACTTCGGTTAAAGTAATTTTACAAGGTTTTCCTTGATTGGTGGAAGAGAATGTTCCTAGGATATTTTTAAATGTTCTTGGTGTTTCCACTCTCATTAATCTTACGCGTATGTAGAAAAAGTATCCTAAAACAATTAATATTATTTTTACTAATATTATCAAAGCCAAAAGGTAAAATTCTCCAAAATCTTTGAAATGTTTTTGTAACCATGTCATAGTTATTGGGAAGAATTTTTTCTTTGCTTGTGGTCTTGTAAAAGTAGAAGTTATTTCTACATCTGCTATATCAGGAAGCATGCTGGTTACAGGACCGTTCACAAAGTGATACGAACAATTTGGTTGGAACCGCAAAATTCCTGAACTAGGTTAATCATAAACTGCTGTTGTTAATTTACCATCACTGTCTCTACACTCTTGGGTTATTGTTCCTTTGTCCATTGGTGCTGTTTCTTGATTATTTTCTGGGGTGTCAGTATTTTCATTATTACTTGGTGCTACTTGTTCAGTGGGATTTACGTACAGAAATTCATCTCTATCTAATTGTATTACTTCTTTTTCTGGTGTATCAACTTCTATCATATTACGTTCAGCTCGTATCTGTGCATTTGTCTTCCCCCCTAAAACAGAAGTTGTACAATTACTTAATGGTCTGCTGACTAGATGTGTTGGCAGAGAGAGTTTACAGAAGTAATAGTAATCAGGTTCAAAACATTCTGGTAATTTGTTATAATCCAGTGCCAGTGAATTTGTTTTACTGAGCATTAGGATTGGAGAGGAAGATTTTACCATCTTCCATTTTCCATATCCTTTTTTGTTTTCAGTATATATGGGGGCTATGACTTCTTGTAGCACACTGTATACTGACTTTTCATGTATAATAGTGTGGTCCAATAAATGTCAGGACCGCAATATACAGCACTTTCTGAGGTTCCCTCGCATGCTTCACATTTGTTCCGCATCGTTAAAATTCCATGCACGCCCGTGTATTATATATATATGCTAATGCATATATTAAAGCCTTCTTGCGCTACGCACCTTTTACCTTGGTTGCTGCGCAACCAAGTATGTCGACACTAATCCGAATCGGTTGCTAGGCTTGGCGCTGACCTCAAAACGGGTTTGTCTATATATACGAGTGTCCGCAATACAAGTTTAAGTTTACTCTCTCAGAACGTTTGACGCGAGAACCTCGACGCTGCATGCTCATATATTTCTACGCTGTGTAGAACGGAAATAAAAGATGCACTTGTAAAGTTTGTCAAAGTCTAATTTTGATTCTTTGAAAGCACGCGGAAAACAGTCAAATCTTCAATACCAACAGTCAGCAGTTTTTATTAGTAGCAATTGTCTGATCAACAACTCTGCTTGAAATTTAAGCTGGTTAAGACAACAATAGGAACTATTGTCAACATTTTGTAAACACATGCAGAATTGGGTGTTTGAGTCCCCTGATCTTCATGACAGTTGACAAATTTTCCTGTTGTTAATGGATTGTTAAAAATGAATGTTTCCAAAGTTTTTAATGGGATCCAGCTTTTTTCTTTAGTGGTTATTTTTGCTAAAGCTTTGTTTATATCGTTTCTGGTTAATTGACCTAACGGATGTTTTAATCCATGGATTCCGTCTAGTCCATTAATTAAATCATTTAGTCGATTGTTTAAAGCTAAAAGTCTTGATACTATTCCTGTTGAAGCTGCATTAATTCTCCAACCAGTGGCTGCATAAAATTCTGTGAAGTTTAAATTTAGATATTTTGTAAATGCAGAATTTACTTTGTCTAGAAATTCTAAGCTTTCTCTTGGCAAAATGATTCATTTTTTGTCTTTTAGCACCAAAAGCTGGTTTCTATTTTCATTACTTGTTGCTGCGTCTAAAGCTTCCCAGAGATCTGCGTCAGCAATTAACGTTATTCTCTGTTTTGGTCGTTTGTCGTAAGTTTGTGTGTCAAAATATAGATTTGTCAAAATCCTTTTTAAATCATTTTTGACAAACAACACGCTTTTTAATAATTCATACATTTCATCATACGTCTCTACATCCGTCTTATTTTTGGCTCTAGTATAATATTCGTTTGATTCCTGTATTATTTTTCTGAGTTTTTGTGAGATTTCTCCAATCTGTATATCCTGTTCTATGATCCAAACATTCTCTGGTAAACATATGTGTGGCATTGGTTTTTAAGCTATTCCTATGTCACCAAAGAAATTCTTTATGGGCGATGTTGGCCCAGAATTATCTTCCTTTGCCTTATTTTCAGGCATTACTGGTGCTGGTGGGAATAGGATATCTGTGGCTATATTCATTGTTTGGGTGGCTGCTGTTCCTAATGTTTGTATTGGTTGCAGCAAATTTAATTGTGAATTGGTGTGTTTTATAAATATTAAAATATAGAGAAAGATCGCAAATTTCACCATCTCACTTTGTTTCACTTTTTACTGTGAACATTAAAAATAAGAGGGTGGTTAATATCCTTCGGGGATCTTTTCATGATTATCTTCCTGGTGTTGCCAGGTATTATCTTGAAACATTAAAAATAAGAGGGTGGTTAATATCCTTCGGGGATCTTTTCATGATTATCTTCCTGGTGTCGCCAGGTATTATCTTGCCACAATGTGATTTTATAAGTACATTTTTTGCACTTGAATTCAAAAATTTGCATATTTATATCAAATGAAGGTATGGTTATTAGGGGATGATGTAATTTTTCACCGCAATGTATTATATTATCCAAAATATAATCAGTAATTGCGTCCGCAACCACAGAGCTACACATATAATACATCTGCAACATGTATATATGTTTGAAGAAAAGTTTTTAGTTAGAAAATTAGGTGAGAACACTGATTTAGTTCAGGAGAGGGGTGTAAACGGCTGCTGAAGTTGTTCAAGAGCCCTCCTTTTGGTTCTCGCGCAAAAAGTATTTTTCTCCTTGAGGATCATATATAGGTTTAGGGGTGCTCGGCTACCGAAATTGGGGCGCGCATGTGCTCCCTTTTCTTGTCAATGATAAACAACTTTTGCGCGCGCGCGGACCCCTGATTTTCTCAAGGTCCTTGGTCTTTGCTCCCTTTTACCCTGATTTTATTGCTCTACTTTTGCTAAATGTCCTCGACTTTATAACCTTGGTTCCAACTGTTTTAAAATTGCCCATGTCTGGGTGGCTTGGAGGATATGCAGAGAGGTCCGTGTTCAAAAGGTCCAAGATCGAATCCACTCGTGGGGGTTCATAGGTTAAAGAAATTATCTGGAATTTCCTTGAAAGTTCATTTAAATGCATAGAATTAATTGGCGGGGTCAGTTGTTGAATGCATGGGTTTAAAAGTAGTGGATTTAATGACTGAACTATGCTGATAAATTCTGAATCGTCCAGAGCGTTGAATAACTTCCGAATTTGAAATGTTGTAATTAAATAGTTAGGCTGGCTGAGTTTGTAGCTTGATGTTAAAGAGGGCCACAAAGTCAGTCTACCTGATAATTTCGTTACAATGGCCTCGTTGAAAATTTAAATGGGATTGTTCATATGGTGGAGGTGTATATGATACCTGTGAAGTTTAATTCAGGCATATATCGCCTCTGCAGCTTGAATAAATCCAAAGCGTCAAAGTATTGAATGTATACATTGAATTGTACTGATGGGGTTGTTCTGAGGGGTGCAGGCGGTCTAGTACCCGTGAAATTTAATTCGGGCAAAGTCGTCTGCGCTGCAAAGATTAACTCTAAATCGTCGGAAAGCTGTATTATCAAGAAAGGCTTCTCTGTACAGTTGGCTTGAGGTTGAAACTATGGAGCTTCAAAGATGGGTTTGACCCAATCCAATTGTTACAGGAAATCTGTGCTGGCTTCTCTGAGAAACTGGCCTGAGGTGTGAACCATGGCTTTAAGGTGGTTCCACCCAGTCCGGCTGCTTGGAAAGTACAAGTCGTCCAGATTGTCGTTGAGAAGAAAAATTCGACGTGAGTGTGATGTATATAATATGATATGTGATGAGGAAAAAAAATAAAAAACAATTTTTTATTATTTTTCCTACATTATATCTAAAAACCACTGCTTGAAACTTCTGATATAAGGACGAGGTAGGGGATATTCTCCTACGGGTTTATGTAATATTGTTATTTTATAACTGCAATGTATTCAAGTTAAAATCATACAAAACATTCGACTTTCTTCCGAAATGTGTTTAAACCTTATCCTTAAAAGACTATTACAATGATGTGTATTTTTCTTCATCCATTCTTTTATCTCCTCATCTTTTTCTTCACTGAAAAACATTTTGTCTGAAAAATTATAAAAGTGTGTGCTTAGTCTATAATACGCTCCAGAGTGCGTAACACATTGAATTCGCCATACGTTCTGCGAGTCACTTTTAATTGGAAATCACAAGTCTGACATTGAAAAATCAAAAGATCCATCCCAGGGTACCATGTTACAAATTTAAGCATTTTGAAGTACATGGGTTTTCCACAGTGGGGAAAAGCTTTTTTAATGCGATTTTCTATTTCAGATATTTTTTCAGAATCATCGGTATAATGCATCTGAAGTAAAAAGAATAAAAAAATTCAGGATATGTTTTTTCTTGGATTAAAAACTCAACTTGTCCTTCTTTCGAAGTACTGAAAGGACATAGTTACAATTTTTACATTTAAACTTAAACACCATGTCTCTAAAAAGATTTTGAGTGGATTTAACTCAAAAGCATTCCATGCTTTGTCCACAATGAGGAAAATCTTGTTTTACTCTAGCTAATAAATCTTTCGTTTTTTCATGGATAGAAATATGCATGTTGTAATTTGTAAGATATTTTCTGAAAAAATATTTAAAAAATATTTCTTATAAAAGTATTTTTCACGCTTCACAGTCACTCGGCACACTCCATCTATCTGAGTTTCTTGATAAATCAAAAGGACTATCAGTTTCAGAGGCATCATCTGTATTTTCTTCATCTGATGAACTTTCAAGAAAATCAGTACTTTCTAGATCGGAGTGAATTCTTCTTCCTCTTGAATTTACCCATTGTATTTTATTTTCACTTGATTCTCCATTGTAATAGATATATTTGATTTTTGGACAATCTACAGAAATACAACAAAGTTTAAGAAAGCTTTTGTGATTTGGCAAATACCATCTTGCCAT